>CM068748.1:970331-1025943 GCA_035084275.1 Hydrolagus colliei
TCCGCAACCCCCCCCAAAAAAAAAACATTTAATTTAATTCGATTTGCATTTTAATTTGGGAGGAAAGGCATTAAGATTTATTTTTAGATGTCATTTTTTTTCTCCCCCCCCCCCACCAACCCACTTTTATTCTTTACTGTCATATGTTTTGGAAAGTTAAGTGGGGTTTGGTGGTGGTGGGGGGGGGGGTGGTTGAGACAGAGAGAACGAGAGAGTGAGAAATCGATTAGTGCTTTGTCTGATTCGGATGAATCCTGGTCTGGTTAAATTAATGTTGGTTGGGAGGTATTTCTGTGTTGTGTGTGTGTGTGGGGGGGGTGTTGGCGGATGGGGGGGATGGTTAGAGAAAGGACAGAGTGGGTGTGAGGGCAGTGATTTGGGTGAGAGAGAGAGAGAGAGAGAGAGTCAGACAGACAGAGAGAGAGAGAGATAAGCCTTAAATATTTGAAGGGTTTTTTTTGTGAAGGAAGGACGTGTGGAATTTGTAAAAATTACTGCAGTGCCTCAAATGAATGGGTTTAATATATAAATGGTCGTATCAAAAAGACGCAGTGTGTGTATCTGGGGGGGGGGGTTAACACTGTGTGGTGGGGGGTGGGGGGGGTGAGTGAGGGAATAAGCCTGTTATATTTTCTATAGCTGACTTTTTAAATGAGTCAATGGGGAAATTGCTTACTGGAATCATAGTTCACCCCCCTCTGTTGAGGGGGGGGTGGAGGTGTGGGTTAGGGTTAGGGTTAGGGGGGGGTGTGGAGGAGGGGGGTTAGGGTTAGGGTTAGTGTGTGGGGGGGGGGGTGGGGAGGGGGGGAGCTAACTGAAGTGCGGTCATGGGTGGGTTCCTCACATTCGATATTAATAATAATAATACACACGATATTAATAATAATCCTGGCATTTGATGTGGCGGCTTTTCGCGTCTTCCAGACTCGTGTCTCAAAGCCGCCTTCGCAGAATATACTGCAAAGTGAACTGACTGTGTTGTCTGTGGGCGAAACATGTCTGCTCACAGTGCGTGAGCGACCGCATGCATTTTATTTGGATTTTTTTTGGTGTCATTGCAATAGAACTTGGGCATTTCGATTACGTGTGTGTGTGTGTGGTGTGTGTGTGTGTGTGGTGTGTGTGTGTGTGTGGTGTGTGTGTGTGTGTGTGGTGTGTGTGTGTGTGTGGTGTGTGTGTGTTCGTTCGTTTCGAGCCAGTGCGAGATAGCGTGGCGAGGCAGGCCAGGCAGTGAATGCTAATGAGGATTTAACATCGTTTAACACCATCCTCAGCCATGGTGTGAATCTGCTCACAAAATGTTCCATGGTTTCCCCCTTTCCCGTCCTCTCCCCTCCCTGCTCTCCTCTCCTCTCCTCTCCTCTCCTACCCCGCTTTGCTGTCAAGCCCCCCCCCCCCACAACCCCCCCCTCCCAACCCTCCCCACCTGAGACGTCTCCACGATATGATTTTAAAACAACACAGCAATGAAATTGGTTCGTTTCAACCCACGGCTGTTTGTGGGGGACGCCGCTGTGCGCAATCGGCTGCCGCGTTTCGCCCACAAAATATATACGGTCGACTCACTTGGCAGATATTCTGTGAAGCGCTTTTGAGACGCGGTCTGGAAGATGTGAAAAGCCGCGATATCAAACGCAAGGATCATTATGATTGTAATTGTAAATAATTTCAGGGCTGTGATTGCTTGGGGAGTGTGTGTGTGTGTGTGTGTGTGTGTGTGTGTGTGTGTGTGTTGGGCGTGAGGGTGGGTGTGGGGAGATGAACAAAAACTCAAGTGGGACAGTCATTTTATTTGCTCTTTGCGGTGAGCGAGCAGCAAATGAGTTGGATTTCTTGCTAGAAAATAACATAGAATCATAGAATCATAGAATTCTACGGCACAAAAGGAGGCCATTCGGCCCATCTAGTCTGTGCCAGCTCTTTGAAAAGAGCGATTCAATCCCACTGCCCTGCCCGCTCCCCATAGCCTAACAGACCCGTTCTCCCTAAATAAAGATCTAATTCCCTTTTAAAAGTTGTTGTCGAATCAGCCTCCACCACCTTTTCAGGCAATGCATTCCAGATTCGAACAACTCGCTGAGTGAAAACATTTCTCCTCAGGGGGATGGATGCATACAGTCTATAGTTTGGGTCACCACATATCAAGCCACACAGCCTGGATGTGGGAAAACTAACTAGATGGACCTCGGTCTTCTAGAGCCCAGCAAATTGTGGAGCCTCCTGAAGCTCAGTGGTTAGAGCAGTGGCCTTGCAAGCGAGAGGCCTGGGTTCAATTCCAGGCAGGGTCAGGGCGAAACCTTGAGCAAGTTTCCTTACAATAAATTATCATTCGTTGGAAATTCTTGCGTTCTTTAACACCGCGGAGTCATTGCGTTTGACAGCAAGTGGTTTGAGTAAAGTGTCTAAAGTACTGTCGTACAATATTTGGAGGCAAGCGACTGACAGACACACTGTGATATGTGTGCGTGTGTGCGTGTGTGTGTGTGTCTGTATGTCTAGCCTTATCAGCAGTTAGTGTGTGCAGTGCACCTGCCTCAGGTGGGAAGTGAGTTACTGTGTCTACTTTTTAGAAAAAATTACATTTTTAATACATATACATATAATATATATATATCTAAACATATACAGTATATGAAAGGCACTAGACTGGTTCTACAGATGATTGGAAGAAACCCTATTGTACTTATGAATAGACAAGATCATCATGATTGGTTGAGACTCGAAGTTTGGGCGAATTATTCCTGCGTTTGCACGGATCACCGTGCACTGATTTGGGGGCTTATTCAACACCGACTGCCTCTATTCCGCCCGCACCGTTGAAAGGCTTCGCCATATTCACTTAGTGGAGATATACATCAGCCTTGAGTGGCGGAACAGGCTCGAGGGGCTGAATGGCCCACACTCCTGTTTTCTAGGGCTCTATTATTCACGCATAAGGCAAAGTAAATAATAATAATTTATTACATAACAGGTCAGCAAGCACCATATCCGTTTCATATCTCTCTCTCTCTCTCTCTTGCGCTCTCTCTCTCCTATATCAAATTAATATCACCCCTGGCGCACATCAATAATTTGCCTCGCTTTTTGAAAGGTATATCTTTGTTTGCGCTCTTGTTACGGCCTTAGATGCCGGTGTGTATTGTAGGTTTTTCCATCATTACTCCCCCGTTTCCCAGCGAGTTTCTTGGTCGATTACCGTTTGGTTCGCACGCTGGCCAGAGTTTTGGATTGTCAGAACAGAGACCAGAACCGCACTGCCAACACATTGCTTTTTTTTGTCTCTCTTTTAGTCCTGTAAATCCCCCCCCCCCCCACCCCACAACACCATCACCCCCTCCTCCCCACCACCACTTCCCTCCCCACCGTGTAATAATCCCGCCCGGTAAAAATATAAAATAAATAATTCACCGTCGTGAATTATCGTCTAATGGTCTGTGCGAGATGAGGGTTTTGACAAATGCATTTGAACTAAAAATACACGTTGCGTGGGATCGGCCGAACTCATTCCCGTTTTGTGTGGTCGTTTTTTTTTTTCAAATTTTCCACTCTTATCAGAGTAACACCCAGGCCTACAATCCCCCCCACCCACCCCCACCCCCCCAACCCGTGAACAATTAATTGGACTGCGATCTACCTAGTAAACCCTGTGTCGCGATTTCAGAATTATTTTACGACGTGACGGGACACTGTATCAAAATGCGAGGATTATTATTTTATATTATTGTTAGAAATCTCAAAATACTTTGGATATACTCGCTACAATACCGTTGTCTCCTCTCCCAACCTGGATGACGAGTTATTGTTCAGGCTCCACTGCGAGATAGTGGAGCTCAGTTTGATTAATGTCTCGCTAGCGAGAGACCTGGGTTCGTTTCCCGGCGAAACCTTGGGCGAGTTTCCTTACTCCACGCACACGCCTGATAATAATTCCATCAATAAAAAGATTGGTAACTCCACCACAGGCTGCCGCGTTTCGCCCACAAATATACAGTCAATTCACTTTACAGTATATTCCGAGAAGCGCTTTTGAGATGCCTAAAAGACGTGATAAATGCTACATCAAATGCAAGGATTGTTATTATTATCCATATACAGTAGTACTGTACTGCAATCTGCACTGAGCAACAGTACGTAACTGGCTCTTATTTATTCCTGAATGTGTAGAATGATTTAGGGATTAGAACGCAATGCTAATTATTATAAAATAATCCTTGCATTTAATAACCTGTCTTCGAGATGCCTCAAAACGCGTCACAGAATATACTGTAAAGTGAATTGACTGTATATTTTTATGGGCGAGTGAAACCCGATTTTTTTTTAAGGGATTATTACCCCCAGAAAAGCCTTCAGTTGACTTAACCACCGGGTTCCCATTGACTGCTCAATAGACAAGCTTGTGGATGTGGAGAAAGGAAATTTGGCCAACTTTTCTCCCTGCCCAGGAATCAAACCCACGTCCTCTCACTTTGCTCAAACCACTAAGCTATGGGACTCCACATTAATCCCGAAAGTGAAGACCGATGCAGTGTTTAGCACGTCGTGTGAATTGTCGAACGTTTAAAGGAGATGTACAGGATGTAATTCAATAGCAATTTTTTTGTTGTTGCATTGCTGCCGTGCTTTCATGCCCTGTTTTCATGGCAGAAAATTAGTGTTTCCAATTGCGTCTTTTAATTGTTTGCGGTTTTGGCAGCGAATGGACTGGTGATAATTTCTGTAACTTAATTCGTTCAATTAGCGTCTGTACACACGAGCACAACGGGTGATTCAACGCTTTGCAATGTGCGAACGTTTCGGGATTCCTTCCCTGTTTCAACCGTGAAGGTTTTTTTTAAATAAAAAATAATAATAATTTTGCTCGTGTCACTCAGTTTTAGGCCTGATGTAGTTACAGCTGAACTGCAGAGAAAAGCACTCAAAAGTAACCTCCCCCCAAATATATATATACAGTATATACTGTACGGTACAGTGACCTGTCTGCCATATTTAATATCTTGTGTTTCTTCGGCGGTTGGGAGTTGGGGTGGTGCCTTTACTTCCACATATTTTGCCCCAAAAAACCCACAATAATAAAAATTGGTCATTTTCAATCCACGACTGTTTGTGGGGGGCGCTGCTGTGCGCAATCGGCTGCTGCGTTTCGCCCACAAAATATACATAGTCAATTCACTTTACAGTATATATTCTGCGAAGCGCTTTGAGATGTCGATAAGATGTGAAAAGCGCTAGATCAAAAGCAACGAGTATTATTGTTATTCAAAGTTATACTTGTTTTTGAGAGTGGACACTATTATTATACATTATATTACAGTACGGACTGAATATTTTTATTATTTTGTAGACTTTACACATTTCGACTGGATTAAAAGTGAGAGAGCTAAGAATGAGGAAGTTACTCCTGATTGCAAAGGCATTCGCAAGTGTCCCTTCGGTATTCAATCCAGTGCGGAACAGTTAACAATTCTGGCGTTGGTTTAAATATACGAAGTCAGAGTCACCGAATGCTTTCCTCCCGTTTGTTTTTCTGCGCGCTTCTAAGCGCTCGTTTCTGACAGCAAAGCGTTCTCCAATATCTCTGGGTGCGGGTCATTTTTGTGTTGCAGACCCCCCAAAACACACACTGTAAACGGTGTTGCTGGCATTAGTGAATCAGTGAATAATAATAATAATGCCTTCAAAAACAACGCACAATAGTAAAATTGGTCATTTCAATCCACGACTGTTTGTGGGGACGCTGTCGGCTGCCCACTAATATACGGTCAATTCACTTTACAGTATATTTTGTGAAGCGCTTTGAGACATCTAGAAGACTTGAAAAGCGCGAAACCAAAATGCAAGGATTATTATTATTATTATTATCAGTAAGCGGACTTGGAATTATCGGTTGGATTTTTTTACTCGAGTCTTCCGTCTGAGCAAAGAAAGTGAGATGCTTTGCCCCCCCGAATTCTGTAGATTCTCGAGAGGTTTGGGTAAAAGGGTAAACGTTTGGGGAAGTTTCCTCACTCCACACTCCTGTGTTTACCTAGCCGTGAGTAGGAAACCCCGATTGGCGGATCGCTTTTCCGAGGGTAATAATCCTGTTTTTTTTAACAAAATGTGGTCATTTCAATCCATGACTGTTTTGTGGGACAATTGCTGTGTGCAATTGGCTCCCCATATTTCGCCCACAAAATATACAGTCAATTCCACTTCACAGTACATATATATCGTGAGAAGCGCCTTGAGATGTCTTGGAAGATGTGATAAGCCGCTGTGTCACATGTAAGAATGATTATTATTACAATGTGTTTCTGCTTGACTTCCGCCAACCAGTGCAAAGCGAAATCGTCTATACAATTTAAAAAAATTTTTTTTTTACAAAAATGGAATAACACGACACAGAACAGTATTTTGTGTTAAGAATTGTTTTTTAAAAAAAAATCCCAATCAATTTCAGCTGTTTTCAAGTGATTAGAGAGGAATGGGGAGGTGGAGTGGTCGGGAGGTAAATTTCTTGGACCCACTAAAATTTGGTTGCTGTAAAACGCTGGATGGTTGAAGAAATTGTGCAGTTGTTATTAACTGTGGTTATAAATTACTCAAGGATGTTCGGTGGGTATAAATCCTGCAGCTTTGATACCAAATGGCAAGAGTATTTAACGCACGGATGGTGGAGTAGTGTAAATGCAAATCTTCGGGCAGAACCTAGTTTTCTGTTCGTTGCTAGCCACAGTGACCTAGATTTAGACGTAAAAACATTTGATAAATAAATGTCTTTTAAGGGAAGTCCCTCTTCTTGTTTCTCAACGCCGTTTCAATGAATATTTGGCTCATTTTCAATCCTAATCTAAACAGCCCAAATCGAAATCACCGCAAACCCCGCTTCTCGACCGACGATTTCAGCCCGAAATCCGATCATTGACATTCGGCCGTCATCTCCGCGCTTCTGACCCGGTCACTGGTGACGTTATTCGGTGTGTGCTGCTCAACGCGTATGTTATTTTCCGTTGAACACCCTCGTATCATCGTGATTTCGAAGGTCGACCTAAAAATGTACCCTAGCGTATCGTGTATGTGTTGCCTGGATTCCCTAAACGGATGCGTACCATCGACGTGACTTAAAAAGTGACCCGTGACCACGCAGATTGGAACAGGGCTATTTATCGCACGTGCAAGTCACTGTTGCGTAATTTTTAGGTAGGGCTGTGCTTGTTGAGAAGGAGAGAGAGAGTGTGTGTGTGTGTGTGTGTGTGTGTGTGTTGTGTGTGTGGGTGACATTCAAAACTGCATGGGAAAAACAAGAGCACAATGTACAATTCACATCACCAAGGTTGTAGAGAAGTGGTTATGTAATGGGGAAACTGGGGGTGGTGGTGGTGGAAGTGGATTCGGGGGAAAGGATTTGAAAGTCCTGTAGCTTTGTGGTGAGAGAAACTCGCCTTTACAAGTGTTGAGACCTGTGTTTCGAATCCAGCCAGGTCAGGGCCAAACCTTGGGCAAGTTTCCTTACTCCACACACACACACAAAAGCCTAATAATAATCCCTCCCCCAAAAATATAATAAATCGGTCATTTCAATCCACGACTGTTTTGGGGAACGCTGCTGTGCGCAATCGGCTGCCGCGTTTGGCCCACAAATATACAGTCAATTCACTTTACAGTATATTCCGTGAAGCGCTTTGAGACGTCTAGAAAACGTGAAAAGTGCTATTTCAAATGCAAGGGTTTAAAATCCTGTAGATTGAATTGGAGGGGGTGGGGGGGGGGGGGGCGGCGGGAGGGAATGCAAGATGGAAAAAGGGACGGAAGGTTAATCGACGGTCAAATCGAATAATTCTAACGAGTGAAACAACCCAGTGCAGAGGGAGAAAGATTCAGCAAGCGTACCGGAGGATAGGTTAGTGGCTTGTCGATGTTCGCGAGAGATAGTGTGAATGTTCTGCGTCTTTTCCCTTCTACAAAGAAGAGGTGGGGGGCGAACCGCAGGCTCAAAAGAGATCAACGGATGATAAGAATAATAATAATAATAACAATAATAATAATCCTTGCATTTGATATAGCGCTTTTCACATCTTATTGACGTCTCAAAGCGCTTCACAGAATATACTGTAAAGTGACTTGACTGTATGTTTGTGGGCGAAACGCGGCAGCCAATTGCGCACAGCAGTGTCCCCCACAAACGGTCGTGGATTGAAAATGACCAATTTTTATGATTGTGTTTTGTTTTGGGGACAGATTATTATCAGGCGTGTGTGTGTGTGTGTGTGTGTGTGTGTGCGGAGTAAGGAAACTTGCCCAAGGTTTCGCCCTGACCTGCCTGGATTCGAACACAGGTCTCACGCTTGTAAAGGCGAGCGCTCTAACCACTGAGCCACAGGAGAACAATCCTGGATGTTTTTCACTGGCGGATGAGGATGTAATTGCTCTGGCTGTTTGGTAGATGAGATTCCCGTTGCCGCACTCGCGATAAGCTGTTCGTCCCTTCGTTTCATTTGTGGCGTTGCCGTAGAGAGCTTGTGTTAGTTTATAATTTAGTACAACTGTACGCCTCACATTATTGTGTCATTGTCCCTTCTATAATGTGCAGGCGTAAGCAAGCTTTGAGCTGGAGAAGTCAATATGCAAGGTGAGCCTCATTCAATAGCGCGGTTTCTATCGCATCGTTTC
Source organism: Hydrolagus colliei (assembly GCA_035084275.1). Lineage (NCBI taxonomy): Eukaryota > Metazoa > Chordata > Chondrichthyes > Chimaeriformes > Chimaeridae > Hydrolagus > Hydrolagus colliei. The sequence goes on from CM068748.1 coordinate 978,981, forward strand.
CTTACTCCACATACGCGCCTAATAATAATACGCCCCAAAGAAATACACAATAATAAAAATCGATCCTTTCAATCCATGGCCTTTCGTGGGGGACGCTGCCGTACGCAACTGGCTGCCACGATTCGCCCACAAACATACAGTCGATTCACTTTACAGTACATTCTGTGAAACGCTTTGAGACGTCGATGAGATGTGAAAAAGCGCTACATCAAATGCAAGGATTATTATTATTATCATTTTTATATTGGTTTAGAAAAGGAGCCAATTTAAAAGAGCAAGGTTTGGGTAGAGAAAGAAAGGCTGTTTTACAATGAAGTCATTTACGTTTACATAACCAGCTACTTGTACTTTTCAACCACACAAGCCTGTGTGAATGTCACTGATAAACACTCAAATTATGTGTCTGTAAAAGCTCATTTTGATTAATATTCCGTTGATGGAAATTTGTCCCCCGAGACGTGGAAATATGCGCATTTGGCTGCCGCGTTTCACCCACAAAATATACATTCACTGTAGTTTACCTTGTACGCTGTGAAGCGCTTTGGGACATCTTGAAGACGTGATAGGGCGAAATATCAAATGCAAGGATAATTCTTATCCTACATGCTGACTCTTCGTGTCTTCAGTGAATCGGGGGATAGTAATAATAATTACCCTTGCATTTGATATAGCGCCTAATCACATCTTTGAGACGTCTCAGAGTGTTTCACGGAATATATCTGTGTATTTTTGTGGGCGAAATGCGGCAGCCAAATACGCACAGCAGAGTCCCACAAACAAGCGTGGATTAAATGATGAAATAATCCTTGTTACTTTTTGTTTCATCTACTTTTTTTTGACGGGATTGCTGTCCCTGGAAAAGCCATCCACCAATCGACTTAACAACTGGGTTCCTACTTACAGTACTGCTAAGTAAACAGATGTGTGTGTGTGTGTGTGGAGGAAGGAAACTTGCCTAAGATTTCGCCCTGGGAAAATTGTCCCGACTTGAAAAAAAAACATTTCAAGAAAAATGGTGTCACTGATCTCCCACGCCCCCAGTCAGTACACAATCAATTGACTACGATATATTCTGTGTGGATAATAATAACAAAATAATACTAATAATCCTTTCATTTGATACAGCGCCTGATCACGTCTCAAATAAATCCCACAAAGAAAACAAATTCTGGTGGGATGGGATTGGAATTGGCATTTTACAATAGTAATATAGATAATAATCCTTGCATTTGATATACATCTTATTGACGTCTCAAAGCGCTTCACAGAATATACTGTCAAGTGAATTGACTGTATATTTGTGGGCGAAACGCGGCAGCCAATTGCGCACAGCAGCGTCATTCACAAACAATCGTTCATTGAAAATGACCAATTTTTATTATTCTTTTGATGGATTATTATTATGTGTGTGTGTGTGTGTTTGTGTGTTTGTGTGTGTGGAGTAAGGAAACTTGCCCGAGGTATCGCCCTGATCTGCCTGGATTCGAACACAGGTCTCGCGCTTGTAAGGGCTGCTTTATTCCCCTGTCTCAAGAAGCTTTAATGTCAACGCAAGGATCAAACTGCAACACAGGCGTATAACATTCACAGTCCCTTCCAATGCACATTAGTGTTTGCCATGCTAATGGTTATTGCCTCATTCCAGTTTAATTGGGTTGAGGAAGTAGAGACCTGCATTTCTGCTGCTCGGAATCTTAACGTCCGTCAGGATGATGGAATATGTGAGTGTTAATCCTGTTCACCAATCAAGGAATCCAAGGCTTTCGTTTGCAGCCCTTTCCGAAATTTCGCCGGCCCTAACTCCTGTATTATACTGCTGCCGCGGTTCGAAGTTTAGCTATATCTAAATACAGTAGATTCTGGGGCTAAATTCGGAATTTATTTAGGACGTCTCAAAGGCGCTTCGCGGAATTTTACTGTAAATTTTATTTTAAGGAAAGTGTGTGTGTGTGTGTGTATATAAGTGTCTGTATTTGTGTGTGTGTGTGTGAGAGAGAGAGAGAGAGAGAGAAATTGTGTTTAGGGCTTTCGCTGTGTTAGTGTGTGTTAACACTGAGCTCTGCAGAGAAGGTCAGTCAGTCCGCAGTGGGTAAATTAATTCGAATGGGCCATTGCAAGTTGGTTTCAGCGAGCCGGGTGTTGGTCGAGGGGTGTGGGGGGGGGGGGGGGGAGAGGAGAAATAGGCTAGAATTCCTGCTGTTATCCAGTGACCCTTTGGTGCACGGATTTCGGTTGCCAGGTAACAACAGGTTTGGCCTGGTCGGTCTCTGATTATCCTCACAGTGTAATAGCCTCGCTGACATTCACCGTCCAGGCCTCAACGCCTGTGGAACTGGCGACTGGATGAATTGAAGCCATCGGGCAATCTGCTTTCTGCCCAGGGTATCCGCAGCAAGGCGTGAGTCACAGCGGTCGTCCGGATAAGGGGAGAAAGGAAAGGAAAGGAAAGGAGGCAAAGGCAGTGTGTGCTTGTGTTTTTTTAATACATATATTTTATATTTACTTATATATTTTTATAAAGAGGAACGCTTAATCTTTTCAGTAAATTAACAGGCGTGCCTGTGATTACCGCTCGTGGGAATTGTAAAATTGCAAATACAGTATTACAGCGTGTGAGCGCAAACGAAAAAACTGTATTTCTTTGGACTTGAAGCGGACACACGCACACACACACATGCGCACACACACACATGCGCACACACGCACACATACACGCACACACACACACACACACAGGAGGTAAATTACTTCTTACTGTGGTAATTGGTTTGTTTATGGCTACGCCTATCTCTAAGTATTGGAAAATTTGACTTTGCGAAGTGATAAGATTAAAGTGTTACAGTCCACTGAGGCGGGGCCCACCGTCTGTTGCATTCTAGACATACTTCTGGGCTCACGGTTCAGTGAATTGTTTCCCAGATGCGTCCAGTACAGTACAACTTTATAAAAGGCGTTTTATAACTTTGCAATTGAAGCCACCACCGGCCGGGGCTCAGCGTTGTATGTTGAGTCGCAGTTAACTCAACGGGGACGACTTTCGCTTGGAATAAGTCATGTTTTTTCGAGCGGATTTGGCAATCCTTACCAAATACCGGTCACCAAATCGGGGACCATTAGCCCTACGACTTCCCGATTCACGACGGCTTTTAACTTGTTGAGTGCTGTAAAGGATAGGATAAAACACGGCAGAGGGTGCGTTGGCACCGATCGCTGATTAGAGTCTTCGAATGATAATGTTAATGTTGATACTCATCTCCTTACATTTGACAACAGCGCCTTTTCCTCGACTTCTAGACTGTGTCTCCAGGAGCTTTGCAGAATATACTGTAAAGTGAATTGACTGTATGTCAAGTTTCATGTGAATATAAAGCCAAGCGCAGTAATCGAAGGTCAATGAAGCCTTTCCTCTTCACCCCCACCCCCCCACCCCCACATCCCAATAAATCAAAGTTGTTGCTGTTGTTATTATTAGGAATTTGATGAATGTAAAGAAAGGTCTGTTCATTTTCTGTTCAGGATCCTGGTCCTCACCTTTACAGTTCTCCAAGGCCTCGCCCCATCCTACCTCTGCGACCTCCTACCAACCTGCCCGTGCCCTCCGCTCAGCAGGCCTGCTTCGTATCTGCCGACCCACCCTCCCCACCATTGGCGGGCGAGCCTTCAGCCACTCTGCCCCCAACCTCTGGAACTCCATCCTGTAGTCCCTCCGTCTCCCCCCCCCCCCCCCCCTCCCTAGCCTCCTTCAATTCTCGCCTCAAGACTCTCCTCTTCGGGGTCTGATACGGTCACTGTCCAGCTCCTCCCTGCGTGAAAGGCACTATACAAATGTAATTATGTTGTTGTTGTTGTTAACAGAGCTGGCCTTGGTTCTGCCATCTTCTCAGCAATGGCTTAGGAAGGGCAGCGGCAAATCCTAATGAACTGTTGACGAGCGACAAAATTATCTGTCAGCGAAAGGCATTTGTGCCGAAATAAAGAGGCTCAATAAAAAAACTGATACACAAGTCTATCTGCGAACAAGCATTATTTTCCTATTAAAATGTTATCGCGCACTCTCTCTGTAGCCGAATGCTTTGTTATTTGGAGAACATTTACTAATGATAGATTGATAGATTTCTTATGGATAAAGGGATTAAGGGATATGGGGATAAGGCGGGTAGGTGGAGTTAGAATAGATCAGCCATGATCTTATTCAATGGCGGGGCAGGCTCGAGGGACTGAATGGCCTACTCCTGCTCCTAATTCTTATGTTCTAATATACTAAAATTCTAGACCTGATTCACCTCAAACCATCCTTTGCCGAGTGCAGCCACAAACCTAACCAGTTGACTTCGCAATTTCAATGACCTTTTAGCCAGTGATTCGGGTTCGCTTCACTTCTGTTTTAACTCTTTAATTTAGAGAAACGATTGAACTGCGTGCTCGAAACGCATTCAAAGGCATTGAAACCTAAACCTCAATCCTTCTGCCTCTGTTGAACCTGAATGGCGACCGGTGTGAGATAAAATATAGTCTCTCGCGACATTTCAAGCCGACGAAAGTATCAAGACTAGATCAGCGCAGGAACAGGAACCTTTAATAATATTTGGCGTCAACGGCGGTATCAAAGGAAATGAGAAATCTTTGACTGTTCGTGTGTTTGAATCAATTCTGACATAACACACTGGGTTTGAGGTGTCATTTCCTAATTTGTATTCTTGCCAAACCGTAATGAGGTATCATTTGTCTTTGAATTATTTTTTTTGGCTGCAATGGAAACCGGTTTGCTTCAGGCACGTTACATTTCTGTTGCGGAGTCCTGTGCAGCTCAGTGGTTAGAGCACTCGACTTAACAAACGAAAGACCTGGGTTCGATTCCATGCAGGGCGGAAACCTTGGGGCACGTTTCCCTTGCCCTACACGGCTGATGATAATCCCTTGAAAAATATTTACGATAGCAAATTGGGTCATTTCAATGGCACAATTGTTTGTGGGGACACTGCATTTAATTGCCTACCGCGTTTCTTATCGACGTCTCAAAGCGCTTCACGGAACATATTGTAAAGTGACTTGACTGTATATTTATGGGAATAATAATAATAATAATACAGCAAACAGATAGTAATCTCAATCACCCTCCAAATGTTGTTGGGATTCTTTGAGCTCAAGGGGTAGATGGCCGATATGAAGATACCGTTGTCTTGCGAGCAGCTGTTTCTACTGAGAGAGAGAGAGAGATTGAGTCTGTTTCGTTTTGTTTGTATGTTAGCCTTTTAATTCAGCTTGGTGGGTTGTTGTAAATAAAAATATCTCTTTCCATCCCCCCCCCCCCCCCACCCGCTTCCAAACCCAAAACACAAAAGCCACTGTCATCTCTTCCTGCTCGGAAAATTGACCTTGTTAGATTTGGAAGCAAATGTGGTGACTGACATGTAGAGAACCTCACAGGGCATAAGCAATATTGGCTTCAGGAATGCAGATTGTAATATAATAATCAAATAATAAATCTTGCATCTGATGCAAGGTTGTCTCGCATTATGTACTGTACTGTAAGTGTAGCTAGCGACTACTTTAGTTTGTGGGTGAATACTGTTGAGAGCTGTGCAGATTGTTCCGAACGATGCTGATATTCTTCGCGGAGAATGCTTGATCTCTCTACGCACGTTCCTTTTGGCCTGTTCAATTAAACAGTCACAGTGGAGTCCTGTAGCTCAGTGGTTAGAGGGCTCGCCTTACAAACGTGAGATGTATAGTTCGAATCCAGGCAGGTCAGGGCGAAACCTTGGGCAAGTTTCCTTACTCCACACGCGCCTAATAATAATCCCTCCCCCAAAAAAACACAGTAATAAATTTGTGTCATTTCAATCCACGACTGTTTGTGGGGGACGCTGCTGTGCGCAACTGGCTGCCGCGTCTCGCCCACGAAATATACAGTCAATTCACTTTACAGTATGTTCTGTGAAGCGCTTTGAGACGTCGATAATATGTGAAACTCACCCTTATCAAAATGCAAAGATTATTATTATAACAGTATGATCTGTCAGCGCGTTTCGCCCACAAAATATACAGTCCATTCACTTTGAATATTGAAGCTGAGTAGTAGTCCAAAATATGCACGGAGAGAGTTTTATTTTATTTTAAATTTGAGTTTGAGCCAGTCTAAGCGAGGGTCAAATGGGGGAGACATACATCAATAGGCATGTCCTTCCTGGCCAGCGCTAGAGAGAGAAGACAACTAGACGTAGAGTTCCTCCCTCCGCGATCTCTCTCTCTCTCTCTCTCTGCGGTGCCATTGACTGGTTTGCGAGCGAGTGTGGCAGCTGGGTGGGAAGAGGTCAGTCTCGGCTGAGAGTGTGGGACTCACTGACAGTGGCTGTGGTTGAAATGGGACACCTCAACGCATTTAAGAGGAAACCATGCATACTTGAGAGAGCAGGAAACAGGGACGTTGAGGGAGGCTGTGGGGAGGTTAGGATGGGTGCGGCCCATATGAGTTACAGACGTATACTGGCGCAGACTAATTGGGCCAAACGTCTTGTTTTGTGTCTGTAGATTCTGTGCAGTGCAAAGGCTGAGAGACATACTGAGCCAAAAGCATTTCGCCCACACAACATACAGTCGATTCAGTCTACGATATATTCTGTGAAGACTCTTTTGAGATTTCTCGAAGACGTCATACCTGCTTTATCAAATCCAAGGGTTATTATTATTATTATTATTATTATAATAACTGTAGCTCAGTGGTTAGAGCGCTCGCTTTACAAGAGCGAGACCTGTGTTCGAATCCAGGCAGGTCAGGGCGAAACCTTGGGCAAGTTTCCTTACTCCGCACACACACGCGCACACACACACACACACGCACACGCCAAATAATAATCCCTCAAAAAAAACCACAATAATAAAAACTGGTCATTTTCAATCCACGGCTGTTTGTGGGGGGGGGGGGGGGGGACGACGCTGCTGTGCGCGATTGGCTGCCGCGTTTCGCCCACAAATATACAGTCAATTCACTTTACAGTACATTCTGTGAAGCGCTTTGAGACACAGTCGATAAGATGTAAAAAGCGCGATTTCAAGCGCAAGGATTATTATTATTATAACTGAGGGATTAAGGAACTTTGAACTGACATGTTCCTGGAAAGTGAAATGAAAATCAGGGTGATTAGATTGGTAAATTTAAACTGGATTGAATAAGGATCTTCCTCTTGCCTGAAATTGCTGCTACGTTTTATATAATAATCATATTAAATTACTGTAATAATAATCCTTATATTTGATATAGCGCCTCACCATGTCATTGAGGACTCAATCCACAAAATATACTAAAATAATAATAATATGTATATTTTTGGGGCAAAATATGGCAGCCAATTCTGCACAGCAGAATTTGTGGATTGGGTGACAAATTCTTAACTTGATTGATTTTCGCAATCTCTTTTTAAAAGAGAGAGAGGCACAGTATTAAACATTGCCTTGTCTTGTTTTGTGCATTTTATGGCTTTGTTGGTTACGATGCGTGTTAAATCATGCGAGTATTTTATATTTTATAGTTTTACATGGACTTCTCCGCCCACAAAAATATACGGTCAATTCACTTCACGGTGTATTCTGTGAAGCGCTTTGAGACTTCCGTCTGGATGCAAGGATTATTATTACAGTATTATTATTAATTATTATTATCGTTAATATTATTGTAGTTGCTTTTGGTTTGTGTGATCTCTTGTTATCTGTGCAGTTGGAATATTGACGTCAGAGGAAAATCTTTCTTGAACGAGTAGCTGCTGCAGGAATTGAACCAAACTGGCTAGCGCGGTGCGCATTTTCGTTAGGAAAGCCACTGACTTGCAAGGCTCTATTCATTGTCGGGCGATCTGCGCACAGTGGGAAGCGTATCTGCTTCCAGTTTCCCCATCGCACGTCCTTAACATTTTGCCCTCCCAGGAGTAAACCCAATTTCACATCCAGAGAAGTTCTCATCAGCTCAGCCAATAAGTCATGCGTTTGCTGCCCGACCAAATCACGTCTCGGCTGCTTCGGAGAGAGAAGAAAAAAACTTGCAGCGTGAAATAGCGCTGCAAGTCTTAACATAGTACTGAAGGGAAACTGGTTTGCCAGCTATTTTTGGTTGACTTCTGCAGTAGCACGGGGTTCTAGTCTGGTGGCGTGAAAAAAACAACGAGAACTCTTAGCATAACAGGAAGAGGCGATATAATGCAGCTACCAAATTGGGTGGGGTGAAGATTGTGTGGGCGTCCCTGAGCTGTGTAGAAATGCGTTCTCCTTTTTTCTCTCTCTCTCTCTCTCTCTCTCTCTCTCTCTCTCCCTCCTCCCTGCATTTGAAATTAATTTCCATGTTCTTGGCCTTTTGCCTGTACAATTCTCGAGCCAGTAGATGTAAGGTGCGCAAGAACACTCTGGGGCAAATGGATATATTTTGGCAGTTTCCTTCCTATGAGGAAGTGCGTAGACAGCTGATAAACTACAAAAGACAGTTCTGTGTTGGCTGTCATCTTGCCAACAGTGTTCAGTATACACTGAAGGATACAGTCAGCTGGCAGCACATCAGAAAGAGCATTGCACATAAAGATCATTAAACTCCATTAAATATACTTTCGAACGCAATGAAAGGATTTAACTCTGTCTAGAGCTTCAGGTATGACTTGAGCTTCAAGCCTTACAAGCTGGGGAGACCTGTGTTTCGAATCCAGCCAGGTCGGGGTGAAAGGCTTGGGCAAGTTTCCCTACTCCACTCGCCTAATAATAATCTGTCCCAAAAAAAAACCTATCATAAATTGGTCATTTCAATCCACGACTGTGTGGGGGACGCTGCTGCGCGCAATTGGCTGCCGCGTTTTGCCCATAAATATATACAGTCAATTCACTTGACAGTATATTCCGTGAAGCGCTTTGAGACGTCGATAAGATGTGAAAAGCACTGTATCAAAAGGATTATTATATTATTATTATTATATAAATTCATCTAATTAATTTCAACATGCTCCCCATTTTGGACTACTTGTTTGTCACTTGTGTGATTTGTTTTAGGGGATGGGGTGGGGGGTGGTGGGGGATGGGGGGGTTTGGGGAGAGCGAAGAGAACTGTTCAAAAGTGTCCCAACGTATGTGTTCCGTTCAAATTGAGATTGAGGGGGGATTCGGTGAAACGAACCCACAGAGAGGCAGCGATCTACACGTGTTCATATAAACCAGATCCCGTTCAGTAGTTTTATGTAAATATTATATCACATTTTATAGGATCGGCATGGTTTCAAAATGTAGCTACTGCATTTTGAGGCCTTGAATCGAGATAAGTATTATTTGCAATGTGCAGAGATGAACTTTCAGATGAAAGTTTCTGCAGTCGAATCTCCGTGGAGGGTTTTTTTTTACACTGTTTGACCTTAATAAATTGCATGTCAAAGTAACATTAGTGATTCTTGAGTGAGACCGAGGGAGGGAGGGAGCGAGGCGAAGGGTTTGTGGGGATGGAGTTCCAGAGAGAGGGGGCAGAGAGGTTGAATGGCCTTGAAAGTGAGGACGAGGATCTTGAATTCGATCCTCTGGTGGGATGGAAAGCCAATGAAGCCGGGCGAGGGTGGGAGTGATGTGGTCGCGGAGCTTGGTGCTTTACCTTCTATTCTGTGAAGCGCTTTGAGACGCCTCAAAGACGTGATAAGGCGCCATATAAAACGCAAGGATTATTCTTATTATTAAGTCACTCAGCGACTTGACTGCAAAATGTTTAACTGGATCTACAGTATATTGCTGTCAGTGTGATTGCTGTTCTTATGATCTAGAGTTTGTTTCCTCCTTCCAGTTTACTGAAAGCTTCTGCATGCTGTAACTTGCAAGGACTGGAAAAAATAAGGGAACCATTCACGAGTGTCAAAGCTTGTCACACTTGGTAAAGTTCAAAAGTAGGGTGGCCTTGAAGGCCTTGATCAGTAAATCAATTACTGATTTACTTTACAGTAGATCCTGTGAAGCGCTTTGAGACGTCCCGACTACGTGATAAGGCGCTGAATCAAATGCGGGGATTATTGTTATTATTATTATTAATAAAGGCCACTTTGGTCCAGTCCCCTGAATGGTTACTGGAAACAGGTTTGACTGTACGGTATATATATTCATGCAGTATAATATTTGAGATACTAAATTTTGAGATTTCACTGACTGTGAAGTACTGTACTTTGGGACGTTTCGCTGACGTGATGAGGTGCTGTATGAAACACGTGGGTTTTTATGGGTGGCGAAGATTGATTTTTGGTTGGCTGTTCAAAGGAAATTTAAAAGCTGCTAATGATGTATTCCAACAAAGTGCTGAGAATGGCATTTTGTGTTAGATGCATGAATCCAAAGGTTTTTGAATAGGGCAGTGGGGCAAATTTATATTTATTTTATATATATATACAGTATATATATCGTTCCTTTGAGATGGCTGATGCAATGGTACTTTTAAGATCTTATTCAATGTGATTGCATGAATTTTAGCCACACTGAAGGGGTCCCTTAAATCACCAGAAATGTAATAGTGTGTGTTCCTCTCTCACCCACCTCCTCCTCCATGGTCTTGCATTATTTTGCACCAGAAGTTTCTTTAGAGTGATCTCATACATGTCAAGGATTGGTTTCCAGAGGTCTACAAGGTTGTCATTTAAGGGTTAACGTTCCTTAAGTACACAGTAGAGACCTGTAGCTCAGTGGTTAGAGCACTCGCCTTACAAGCGTGAGACCTGTGTTTCGAATCCAGGCATCCAAGTTTACTTAACCCACACGGCTGATAATAATCCCTCAAAAAAATTAACGATAACAAATTGGTAATTTTTAATCCACGACTGTTTGTGGGGACACCGCTGTGCGCAATTGGCTGCCACATTTCGCTCCCACAATATATACAGTCAATTCACTTTACAGTATATTTTGTGAAGCGCTTTGAGACGTCAAATGCAAGGATTATTATTATTCCTATTTCACTCGAGGGTAGGCAAGTATCTTCTGATTCTTTAATTGAAAGATCTTGCAGTGAATGATGTTTGACAGGGCTCAGTTGCTTACTGAAAAATTACAAGAGACTTCAATCCTTGGCTAGCCCAAGGACTCAGTGAGTGTGTTGTACGTCTCAATCAATTACGACTTTATTATTTCATAAAGGGCCCAATCCAGTTGAGTATTTTGTTTTTGTGATGTGTTTAAATTTTTAAACATATATATAAATTACACAGTATCTAGTATATATGTGCATGTTGTTTTGATTCAAAGGACATAAAGGGTTTACGTATAATAATAATAATCCTCGCATTTGATATAGTGCTTTTCTAGACATCTCAAAGTGCTTCACGGAATATACTGTAATGTACTGTAACATTTGTGTGCTGAAAATGACCAATTTTATTATTGTGAGGGATTATTATTAGGGGTGTGTGTGCGTGTGTGTGAAGTAAGGAAACTTGCCCAAGGTTTGGCCCTGACTTGCCTCGGTTCCTCCAATGACTCGTTGAATTTATTCAACTCACTGTTTGCCTCAAAGACTGGGCAGGTCATTGATTTGCTAGCTGGCTCACGCCAACCTTACTGATCTCAGTAGATGTGACACTTTGGTAACGCTGAAGGGCTGTGAGTGAAACACAGATCAGGCCCGATTGACGTTCCTCCGCCTTGAATAGTCTTGCTGTCGAAACTCCCACCATGTGAATGATGACTGTTTGGGTGAGGTAGCTTCGATGACCTGACACCTATGAAACAGTATCCCTCATGGGAGAATAAGATTCAAACGCCTTGAGGAGAGTTGGAAGAGCATTGGCGCGAGGAAGGAGGAAAAGGCCTTTTATTCCGCAGGGACTTGCGTTGCGAAGTGGTGAGGTGTCCAGTGGCTGGACACAGTCAGAGCTCTGGAATCTGTTTCCTTTCAGGCAGCGCAATCTAGATCGCAACAACTTTGTGGAGTCCTGTAGCTGAGTGGTTAGAGCACTTGCCTTATAAGGCGAGAGCTGGGTCCACGCCTCATAATAATCCCTCCCCCCCAAAAAAACCCAAACAATAATAAAATTGCTCATTTCAATCCACGACTGTTTGTGGGTGACACTGCTGAGCGCAATTGGCAATTCAAACAATCATGGATTGAAATGACCAATGTTTATTATGGTGATTTTTGGGGGGAGGGATTATTATTAGGCGTGTGGAGTAAGGAAACTTGCCCAAGGTTTTGCCCTGATCTGCCTGGATTCGAAACACAGGTCTTAAAGCTTGTAAGGCGAGCGCTCTAACCGCTGAGCTACAGGAGCTGCACAAACAGGCGGATGGGGTCCTTGTTTTTAACATCTTATCTGAAGGACTCCTCCCCCTGACAATGCAATATTGTGAGCGCATGTCGTGACTGCATTGGAGTGATAATGATAATCCTGTGGGCAAAAGGTCAACATTTCTGACGTGGGCCTTAAACCTCCAGCTTTCTGTTTCTGGGGCCAGAGTGACTCCGTGAGCCAGGCAGACACCTGCTTGAAAACAATAGGTGTCTTTTTTTAACATTTCTGTTTACCCGGTAGTATTTTACAAACTATATTTGTAGATATATATATATATATATATATAATATTATAAATATGTATACATTTTTATAAATTGGTAGTCTTCCAATGCATTTCCTTTAGGTTATCTGACGAAATTGGCTTGTTGCAACAATTCTGCGTCAGTATAACACATTATGAAAACCATTCTGTCTCGAATGCTAGTTCACTTCTTTTTTTTAAGAAAAAAACGAAGGAAAATGACCTATATTTTGACGTTTTACTTGATCCAGTGCCCATTTCAAACGATGTTCCCATCCATGTCGGCGGAACGAACGAAACTCACTGATGGCAAGAAGCAATTAGTGTCGTAAGAATCAGGGAGACATGGCTAGACCAGAACGATATGTATAGCAGTGTAACAGAACAACTGTAGAGGTATCCAGGAAATGTAGGAATCGCGGGGCGGAGGTTTAAGTAAGTGTAAGGGACGCGTGGGAGGTGATTCGGGATTTTAAACGAGTGGGAATGCCTTGAGAGCAACTCAGTCAAGACTCCCTTCAAAAACATGTGGAGACAAGAGTATAACACGCAAGTCTACCCTACAGATTACCAGCAAAGATGTGTCTTTACACGTATGGAGTCATACAAATGAGAAGCACAATAACAACAACTTGGATTCGCGTAACGTCCCTCACGCCAGACGGAATTACTGTTTGGCCCATTTGAATGTTAAACCACTCAACACGAGGTTATCTGTGCTAATCCCAATTCCTTATTCTTTTCACATGCCCCCCACCCTCCATTTTTTTTTTCCACTTACATGTTTATCTAGTTCCAGTTTAAATGCCAGGGTCTCAACCTCAGTGGCCACTTTGTGGTGGAGCATTCCATGTTCTAATTCATTCCATGTTGTCTATGCGGCTTTTTCTCTAACCTCCCTCTTAACTCTTCCAGCGCCAATTCCATGCCTGTGCCTCCTTCTTACTGATTTGCCAGCCAAGCTTCCTCTTATTTATTCGCTCGACACTTCACTCAATTTACTTCTGTAGGATGTGGAGTCCTGTAGCTCAGTGGTTAAGGAGCGCTCGCTTTGCGAGCGAGGGACCTGTGTTCGATTCCCGGCAGGGCAAAGCCTTGGACAAGTTTCCTTACTCTACACGCCCGATAATAATCCTTCAAGAAAAAAAAAAAAAAAATTGGTCATTTCAATCCACGACTGTTTGTGGGACGCTACTGGGTGCAATTGTTTAGTGCCTTTTGGGTCAGGAGGACGTCCCAAGACATTGGACAGACACTATATTGGACCCCAGCTGTGGGTAGGGGTTGGGGAGGGTGGAGGTCAGGGGAGAAGGAGATTGATCGATAGCATGGATGAAGAGGAGGGCCCTTGAGGTGGGATAATATAATGTAAGAATATAATTATATATAATATAATCCTTGCATTTTGATATAGTGCCTTAACACGCCTATGAGACTTCTGAAAGCGCTTCACAGACTATACAGTCAAGTGAATTATTACCCTGGAAAAGCGATCCGCCAATCGTCCAATAAAGTTCCTATTTGCTGTTAGGTAAGCAGCGATGTGTGGAATAAGGAAACTTGCCCAGTGTTTCACCTGCTCAGGAGTCGAATCCAGTTCCTCTCGCTTGCTCTAACCACTGAGCTCCAGGACTTCACAATGATCTTGTGTCATAGATGCCTCAAACTTCACCATCCATCATCCCCAAAAAAGAGTCATTCATTCAGCACATCCATCTCATCATCTCCTGTAGCTCAGTGGTTAGAGAGCTCGCCTTACAAGCTGTGTTTCGAATCTAGGCAGGTCAGGGAGAAACCTTGGGCAAGTTTCCTTACTCCACACACACACACACACACACGCGCGCACGCCTAATAATAATCTCTCAAAAAAAACACAATACTGTAATAAAAATTGGTCATTTCAATCCCCGACTGTTTGTGCGCAATTGGCTGCCGCGTTTCGCCCACAAATATACAGTCACTTGGCTTTTACAGTATATATTCTGTGAAGCGCTTTTGAGACGTCGATAAGATGTGAAAAAAACGCTATATCAAATGCAAGGATTATTATTATTATTATTATTATCATCGTTTGTAGGGACTTCAAATCCTGGCTCATTCTCAACAACCTGCCTGATTTCTTTTCAAAACCATTGCACTTACCTTACTCTCCGACCTGTAATAGGAGTTCAGTCTACACGCCTAATGGCTGTTTCATTTGCACTTATATTGAAGCTATCAGAATCGTTCTTGAAATTGTCTATGTGGCAGATAAATTCAACCCGCAGACCAATTTTCTAAACCCTTCAGAATTTAAATGCCTCTTGTCAAGTAGACCTCTCAATCTATTCTTTTCTAATATTTCAGGCTAAACCAATCTTTCTTCATAGCTCTGTGCCCTGATTTCTTGTAACCCTTTGGATTGCACTCACTGTTTGTTGGGAGAACCGTTTCGTAATGTGATTACCAGCGCAGTTCTGTGTGCATCCTGTGCATTGAGGAAAAAGATTATTGTGTGCTCTAATGGGTGCATCAGTGAAGTCATTTGCAACAGCTTTTAAGTTGAGTAAAATATCCATTAAATGTGAGATATTATCGGTGGAGCTTTGAAGGTCAAACGTTCCTTCAAATATTAAGTAGGTTTCAACCTGAAAACTCTTAATGCTGGGAAGAAATGCTGTACCCTGTAGAATTGTAATGGCAGCTTTAACTAAATACTGTATAGGTTTTAATGATTTTTGTGTGTGTGTGTATATATATAATATATAATATATGTACTTAATGTCAGCAATAAAATTAGCCACAAATCTTTGCTCTCACATTGAGCACTTTCTCGATCCAACATCCCATTAATATTTAATAGTGACAATTTCTGACCTTTCAAGTTCAATCTTACTGCCATAGAGTTGAGATCCTTGTCTCTGCTTCGTTCCCCTTCACCAGTTCCACCCCACCCCCCTCCTTCCCCCCATTACTCCAACTCCTGGGAGTTTTAGCTCAGATTCGTTGAGTTACATATTATAGCAACCGTTTCAGGCAAAAGAGCACACCCCTTATGAGGTTCTTTTAGAGGTACTCAGAGTCTTGTAGCTTAGTAGTTAGAGCACTCTACTCGCAAGCAAGAGGACCCGGGTTCGATTCCAGGGCAGGACAAAACTTTAGACAAGTTTCCTTACTGCACACACGCACACACGCTTGTGTTTACCTAGCAACAAGTAGGAACCTGGTTGTCAGTCGATTCACGGATCGCTTTTCAGGCATAATAACCCCTTAAAAATATAATGATTTGGTCACTCAACCCACGACTGTTTGTGGGACACTGCTGCGCGCAATTGGCTGCGGCGTTTCTCCCGTAAAGTATGCCGTCAATTCACACTGCGGCGTATTCCGTGAGGCGCTTTGAGACGTCTCGAAGACGTGATACGGTGCTATATATGTGGGTAGGCTATTTTGATGCCTGTGGCAAGGCGTCGCAACCATTCTCGATCCGGCTCTTACGCAAAGTCTACATGTCTTTTGGGGCAGCACTCGAGGATATTTATTCTCGTTTGAAATCCGCAGCACGCTTTCTACTTAACGTCGTTCATTTTTCATCGGTTCAGTGCAGAGGTAGCCTGCGTTGCATATAATTGCCCAAGTGTTCTCCATTATAATGTGCAACTGAGTGCTTTCGGCGAATCTGGATTGAAGCAGATCATCTCTACTGCAGACTGTTAAATATTTCAAGTAAGCGCCAGGATTTTGCGAGCATTACTGTTGACACGTTCTGTACTTTGTGCAGCGTCTAACCAGCGACCGGGCACAAACAAATTGCAGGTTTTTTTTTAATCCAGTTAATACAGTCCCTACGCGATCTGCCCCTTGCCATAGAAATGTAAAAATACACCCGTAAATCATGACTGTGAAACCACATTCGCTAAGACTGCTTGAAGGGCCAAACCACACGGCGAGGATAAATCGCGTTCGGTCCAGCGAGATCGTTAAAAGGCTAAATCGTCTTGGTAAGATCGAGCGGCTCGGTAATTTACTTTGGCATTTAAAAAAATAAATAATAACAATAATAATAATAATGCAGGAAGAATTATTTCAACGGCCAGGTCACTGGAAATAGACTTTAGATTTAATTAGACGATTTGATGCGGTGAGTCGCAGCCAGCGCCTACTTTCTCGGTCGACGCAGTCGTCCGGTGAAAAGTCTCAGGGAGTGTTTTTCCTTACGCTTACGCACTCGATAATATTGTTGCATCGCTGTGCTGGCCAGGCTCTCGCTCCCCACGTAATTCTGTGTAACCTACACGCAGGTAGAAACTACTGTGCGCATTCTGTCCTGGGCTGTTTTATGGCAGTTGAAGTGGGGAGGTGGGTGGGTGGGGGAGTGTTGCTTTGAAACATTCTCTACCATCGGTTAATCATCAACTCAAGTCAACAGGGACGCTGATCCCATCAGCCGACAATTGCCACCTGCTGCCTCATTCGGGCGTTTCAATCCACCGCCAGCAGAGGTGCGAAACTCACACGTACATCAGGTCCAGTGAGAGCTACCACGTTAGCGGAGAGAAGCGTGAGCTGCCCGATCGGCCGAGACAAACGCTGCTTTTTGCGCGCCGTTGGCTGCCGCCGTTTCGCCCGCAAATACGCGAGTCAGTTCGCTTCAGAGTGCGTTCCGTGAAGCGCTTTGAGACGTCGAAAAGACGTGAAAAACGCCCGATCAAAGGCAAGGATTATTATTATTATTATTTGCTATTATTGCAGCCAGCATTCTCGACCAGGTGGTAATAGCAGAATTGACTCGACTGAAATTCTGCCTGGGTTGAGTTTGATGCTGAATTTAGAAACATAGAAACAGGAGTAGGCCATCGAGGAAGGCTTTTTAAATTTTGTTTTTGAAGGGATTATTACCCCCTGGAAAGCAATCCGCTTTCAAACTTGGAAAAACTTTTCGCTCTGCCCAAGGATCGAACCCGGGTCCTCTCACTTTGCGAGGCGAATACTCTAACCAATACAGCTACAGGATCCCACACTTTTTTCTTTTTCGCGTGAATCATAAAGGCATTGGCTGATTGTAGCAAACGTACCTCGACAAAAGAAGTTAGAGGTTGTGGAGTCCTGTAGCTCAGTGGTTAGAGCCCTCGCCTGAGACCTGTGTTTGAATCCAGGCAGGTCGAGGCGGAAGCTTGGGCGAGTTTCCTTACTCCACACACCTAATTATAATACTATAATAAATTGGTCATTTCAATCCACGACTGTTTGTGGCACGCTGCTGTGTGCAATTAATTGGCTGCCGCGATTTGCCCACAAATATGCAGTCCTTTCACTCTACAGTATATTCTATGGAGAGCTTTGAGACGCCTAGAAGACGTGAAAAGCACTATATCAAATGCAAGGATTATTATTATTGTTGTCAGCGCTTAATGAGAAGGCTTTCCAGTTTCTCACGAAACTACTCACTTCCTTGTTACGCCACCAATGAAGCCACTGAATGTAGCCCTTGGCAGTATATTTATCTTCTGGGTTGGGATACGGAGGCTTGTCAATGTCAGGTGGACAATGGCCATTTCTTTAAACCTCTTAATTGAACTTTGCAGTAAATTCCCATTGGGTCTAAAGCTGTCGTGAACGAAAAATGCTTTATGTGTCTTGCGGAAATTAATTGTGGGGGTGGTTTGGCTTGATAGATTACCGATGGACGTGGCCTCTCGTTTCAAACGAGCTGAAGGTTTTCTCACACTTATTGGGAAATGCGGCTTTGGGTCGTGCATCAGATTTACAACTCCTCTCCGTTCTCTGAAAAATTCTCTGCAAAGTTATGAGCCCATCGTTTTCCCGTAAGAGGCTGCGGACGAGAAATGCCTGGTGTGTAATACTAGCCCCGTAAACTGGCCGTTTCTGGCCATCCAAATGTCCTGATTTCTCCCCAATTTCTGGCCCGGGGTTGACGTCAAATGGGCCATTGTTCCATGAAGCTGGACCGAGTCACAGAGCCATTGTTCTCTACACCAGTGGCTGCCTCATTCGGTCCAGTCGCCTCGCTCCAAGGTACACCTGACTATTGTTCACAAACACACAAACTGAGACAAAAAGTAGTTTGTACGCGTTGCACCGAATAACAGATGATCCACGGCTTGAAATCGATGTGTAGGCAACCCTCCCCACCTGTCAGTGGTTCTCCCTTTCTTTTTTGTAAAAAAAACCTATTAATCCATTAATTCCTGAGTTTTTATGATAATAATACTAATAATTTGTGAATTTGATACAGCGCTTTTCACCTCTTCTAAACGTCTCAAAGCGCTTCGCAGAATATGCTGTAAAGTGAATTGACTGTATATTTAATAATAATAGTAACAATCCTTGCATTTGATATAGCGGCTTTTCACATGTTATCGACGTCTCAAAACACTTCACAGAATGTACTGTCAAGTGAATTGACTGTATATTTGTGGGCGAAATGCGGCAGCCAGTTGCGCACAGCGGCGTCCCCCACAAACAGCCGTGGATTGAAATGACCAATTTTTATTATTGTGTTTTTTTGGGGGACAGATTAATATTCGGCGTGTGGAGTAAGGAAACTTGCCCAAGGTTTTAGCAACAGGTTTCATGGAATGTATCTTCTGTTTGCTATGAGGTCTTCTTGACCTAGTGGTCAACTTACCTTAATGTGATTGACTGACTGCATTTCGCAATAAGAAGCAGGAAAATGTACATCTCTCTCGCTCTCTCTATCCATTGTGAAAACTGCTGCACGGTCGAAGAAATGACAGAGAACATTTCTGATTGTATTAACAATAAATAGCGTTTGATATCGTGCCTTATCATTTTGAGATGTCTTGGGAAAGCACTTTGTAGTAAATACTGCAAAGTGACCGTATGTTTTGTGAGCGAAACGCAGCAATTCCGATTGTATTTGGAAATCAGCTATTTTAACCGTGTAGAGTTAACAGGAAAAACTGAGTCACGTGTCAAAATCGGGAGTCCGACCTGTACTGTATTCAAAAAAATTTCCGTTGAAAAAAGATGATGAAGTCCTTCCTCAAACGTGAAAGCCGCTATACAAATGTAATTTTGTACGACGATACACAATTGGCTGCCGCTGTTCTGCACAATTGGCTGCCGCGTTTCGCCCACACATATACACACTTCGGCAGTATATTCTGCGAAGCGCTTTGAGAGGTCTGGAAGACGTAAAAATGCGCTCTAACAAATGCAAGGATTATTTACTGTATTATGAAGTGCAACTGTATTCTTCACCTGCAAAATACACAGTCACTACACTTGATAGTTACTCCTGTGAAATGCTTTGAGACATCCTCCCGACAGGAAAGGCTTTCGATCAAGTGCGAAGCATATCTATTTTATATAGAGCTTTTTTCTTTAAAATCGCGGCTACTTCGGAAGGTGTATCATTTAGATTTGCGAAACGGATATTATAACTTTACAGTGAGATCGTTGGAACAGGAGGACGGAATGAAAGGGCCTCGGGATGAGGGAAGTCAAACATTTCTCACAGTAGTAACCGCATGATAATAATAATAATACTTGCATTTTGATATAGCGCTTTTCACGTCTTCTAGACATCTCAAAGTGCTTCGCAGAGTGTACTGTAAAGCAAATTGACTGTATATTTGTGGGCGAAATGCGGCAGCCAATTGCACACAGCAGTGTTCCACAAACATTCATGGATTGAAATGACCAATTTATTATTGTTTTTTTTAGGGATTATTACAGTATACTGTAAGGCGTGTGTGTGCGTGTGTGTGGAGTAAGGAAACTTGCCCAAACTTTCGACCTGATCTGCCTGGATTCGAACACAGGTCTCACGTTTGTAAGGCGAGTGCTCCAACCACTGAGCTACAGAGTAAAAACTGTCGAGTAAAAACCACAACACAGTTAATTAGCTCCTGTTCTTTGTCGACAATTAAAAAACAAGTGGATAAACATGTAGGAGTGGGAGCAAGGATGAAAATAGTTTGCAATGATTAAAGCCTCTGAGTCATCAACACTTCCATCCTTTGCTGGGACCTTGGACCTATCATCTGTGGAAATGAACTTGTCGGTGTTGGTGTGTGTGTGTGTTGGACTGATGTCATGACGTTTGCTCAATTACTCAAAGTGTGCTCACTTTCACAGGTGGTGTGTGAATTTCTCTTTGAACATTAGAGAATTTACTGAGGATTCGCTGTTTTGAGGTGGGTGGTGGGGGGAGGTCGAGTAACACCAAGGCAACTTTGGCAGAGTTTGTGGAGGCAAATTTGCTCGATATGTCAAAATGGGGGGTCTTTATGTGTTATCCTATTAATAATCTGACCAAAAGAAACCTATAATAAATTGGTCATCTTCAACCCACACCTGTTTGTGGGGGACGCTGCTGTGCGCAATTGGCTGCCTCGTTTCACCCACAAATATACAGTCAATTCACTTTACAGTATATCCCGTGAAGTGCTTTGAGACGTCGATAAGATGTGAAAAGCGCTGTATCAAATGCAAGGATTATTATTATTATTGTAAGTGGCAGTTTTGTTTTTAAAATCCTTTTTCTTATTTTGATACAGTACCATGTTAATATTACCACATTGAAATCTCCCTCCCTCCCTCCCTCCCTCCCTCCCTCCCTCCCTCCCTCCCTCCCTCCCTCCCTCCCTCCCTCCCTCCCTCCCTCCCTCCCTCCCTCCCTCCCCTCGCCACTTTTGTGCAAGCAAATTCATTTGAGGTCCGAAGATAACGTGGATCTTTTTTTACAGCACACATTTTTGTTAGAAATCCAGTCTTGTATAAATATTTGTTTGGTCTCATGAACACTACGCTGTACATGTTTACATCCAGTTTCCGTTTTTGCGGGAGCTATTTTCGAAGGCGGACTTTTTTCGGAGGAATGCAGAAATGTTCCTGCATAAATGATTTATCCTGTTTGAAACTATGCGCGCCGAGTATTGTACGAGATAATGAAGAACATAAAGCAAGTGGGTTTTTTTGTGTGTGGGGGGGCGGTTTCATGAAATGGGTAAAGGATCAGCAAAATTGACTGATGTTTCCTGGCTTCCTTTCGTGTCTAGTATCAGCAATTTCACATTCCCTCTGTACAAGAACTCGGTCGAACTTAACAAAACGCCCCAAAGGATGATTCCTGCATGGGCCAAGGATTGTTTGGTTTGGCATTCAGCTGCCTGTACATTTAGCCTCTGCAGTTAGCTGAACAAAAGCAAACTTGTAAGTGAAATCAGCTGAGCCCTGATTTCCTCCAATAACCTCGCGTAGTGCCAGAGAGCCATGTGCTAAATCCTAGCCCTTGTTTTGTTTTATGATTTTAACGTTGTATATTTTGAATCAGCTCACTTGGCCCCATTGTTGGAATTTCCTCTTGCCCTTGAAATAACAGGTCTACAGAGGAATTAAGAGCAGGAGTAGGCCATTCAGCCCCTCGAGCCCGCCCCACCATTCAATAAAATCATAGTTTCTCTTCTAATCTAACTCCATCTGCCCAGCCTTATCTCCATATCCATTAAACCTTCTATCCACTAGAACTCTATCAATCTCAGTCTTGAATATGTTCAAGGACTGACTGAGTATCTACAGCCTTTTGGCAGTAGAGAATTCCATCAGTTCACTACCCTCTGAGTGAAGAAGTGTTTCCTTTTCGAAAAGGCTGACTCCTAATCTTCAGACTGTGACCCCCTAGTTATTGTTTCTCTAACCAGGGGAAACAGTCTCTCACTATCTACTCTGTCATGGCCTTTAAGAATCTTATAGGTTTCCATAAGATCACCTCTAATTCTTTTATATTCTAGAGAATATAGTCCTAGTTTACTCAACCTATCCTCGTAGGTCAAACCCCTCATTCCCAGAACTATTCTAGTGAATTTATGCTGCACCTTCTCTAAGGCGAGTATGTCCTTTCTTAAATAAGGAGACTAAAACTGCACACAATATTCTAGGTGTGGTCTCACCAAGGCCCTATACAGTTGAAGCAAGACTTCCCTATTCTTGTATTCTAAAAACACAATTAAAAAAACACAATAATGAAAATTGGTCATTTTCAACCCACGACTGTTTGTGGGGGACGCTGCTGTGAGCAAATGGCTGCCGCGTTTCGCCCACAAATCTACAGCCAATTCACTTTACAGTATATTCTGCGAAGTGCTTTGAGACGTTTAGAAGACGTCGAAAGCGCTACATCAAATGCGAGGATTATTATTATTACGTTCTGTGAAGAGCTTTGAGATGTCTCGAAGACGTGATAAGAAGTTTTATCAAATGCAAAGATTATTATTATTATTCACTGACCAACTTCAGCGTTGGTTTGAGACTCAGTGCAGGTCAGTGCCTGACTCAGTCGGAAGTGGGTGTGCGATGTGGGGGAGCATAGGATGGAAACAGACAGTGAAACCATTGAAAGGGAAACCTTATAAAAATAAATATTCATTGATATTTTGTGAAACTGCTGGTCAATGACTAACGATAGTGAAAGACGGACAAAGGCAAAAATTTGTTTGGATTTCATCTTTTAATGGAGGCGAGTGAATATTAACAAGCCTTACTTGGCTTTGCAGGCGCTAAGAAATATGTGGAGCTCCTGTGGCATAGTGGTTAGAGCACTTGTCTTGCAAGCTGGGGAGATCTGTGTTCGAATCCAGGTAGGTCAGGGCGAAAACTTGGGCAAGGTTTCCTTACTCCACACGCCTGATAATAATCCGTCCAAAAAAAACCCACAATAATAAAATTGGTCATTTCAATCCACGACTGTTTGTGGGACGCGGCAGTTCGCAATTGGCTGCCTCATTTCCTCTACAAATATACAGTCAATTCACTTTACAGTATATTCTATGGGACGTCGATAAGATGTGAAAAGCGCTATATCAAATGCAAGGATTATTATTATATCATATTATTATAACCTATTTCACACCCAGTTATTTAACATGTAGTTGTTCGTGAAGCACTCAACATAAAGCTAGCACTGTTGAACTTCATCACGTCAGATCTTTTCTCGTCTGCTTCTTTCAAACCATATATGGTATGAACCACATATATGGAGTCCTGCCGCTCAGTGGTTAGAGCACTCGCCTTACAAGCGTGAGACCCTGTGTTCGAATCCAGGCAGTTGAGGTCGAAACCTTGGGCAAGTTTCCCTACTCCACACACACACACACACACTCACCTGATAATAATCCCTCAACATGTTTTTTAAAAAATTGTTTATCTCAATCCATGACTGTTGGTGGGATACAACTGTGCGTAATTGGCTGTCCTTTAGCAATCATTTCAAATATCCTACAGAAAATCTGGCAAAATTGTGGTTTCCGGAGTTTTTTTTTGGGGGGGGAGGAGGATTTCTTTGTCAGCAGATTATGGTTCCGCAAAGTGTGTTTTTCATTGGGTTCTGCTAAATTCCGAGTGCGAACACTTCCCCCCCCAACAGAATTACACGCATCCTTATTCGAGCTGATTCAAGAGATCAGATCTATTTAAATGAATCTGTCAGTTTAATGTGCCTCGACAAACTTCCTGTGTTTGTAATACTTATCTCTAGCTGTGATCTCGCGCAGACCCGCGCATACATTCCCAAGTCTTATTGACGTATCAATGCAGATTTTATTGCAGTTGAAGACGCTGTTTTGACAGTTTTTGCATTCTTGTGGTGTCACCCACAGAAGTGGTGTCTTTGTTTAAAGCTCAAAAAAATACGTTAATGGATCTGAGGGAGTTGTGGATGCACGCTGTGGTTCCAAGTGAGATATTTTCACCCAACAAGTGACATCTGGTAATGATGATAATAATAAAAATAATCCTTGCATTTGACATGGCTCTTTTCACGTCTTCTAGACGTCCTCAAAGCGTTCCACAGAATATATTGTATATTTGTGGGTAAGACGTGGCAGTCAATTGCGCACAGCAACGTCCCCACAAACAGTCGTGGATTGAAGTGACCATTTATTTATTAGTGTTATTTTGTCCTCTTGAGGGATTATTCTCAGGCGTGTGGAGTAAGGAAACGTGCCCCAGGTTTCTCCCTGCTGGTAATCGAACCTGGGTCTCTCGCTTGTGAGGCGAGTGCTCAAACCACTGAGTACCATCGACCAAACTCCGCAATGTATCGGAGTTAACCTTTCCTACGGCGATTAAGATCGGAAATAATGCAAAGTAGAGAAAGGATGGTTGGAGATGTGAAGGCGGTTGGGTTGGACTAACACACAGCGCTGAGCTGGTGAAAGTATTGCAGGCTGCCAAATAGTGGTGCTTTGCATTCGAGTCAACAACTCTATCCAGATTGCATGTTAGCCTGTCTGAATATTTATATTTCAGGCTGAAAGCCCCTCCCAGAGGCGTTTGTTTTGGTCGCGAACCCAAGTTGCTTGGGTGGTCAGTCTTTGTGAAAATCTTGGCAGAAATTGAACACTCTCACCTATTGGACTTTGGACTTGCTAATCTAACTCTTGAAGGTTTGGCAGCTCGACGAGGGGATGTGACTCACTCACCGTAGAAGCATAGAATTATACAGCACAGAAGGAGGCCATTCGGCCCATCGTGTGTGCGCCGGATGTCCAAATTTATCCCACTCCCCCCCCCCCCCCGTCTCATCGGTCACCCCAAACCCCCCCGCTTTCCCTCCACCCTCCCCGTCTCCAACTCCAGTTTGGGTCCGAAACAGTGACTGTCCAGCACTTTGGGACGTCCTCCCGACGTGAAAGACACGATACAAATAATAATAATAATCCTTGCATTTGATGTAGCGCTTTTCACATCTTATTGACGTCTCAAAGCGCTTCGCAGAATATACCGTAAAGTGACTGTATATTTGTGGGCGAAAGCGGCAGGCAATTGCGCACAGCAGCGTCCCCCCACAAGCGGTCGTGGTTTGAAATGACCGATTTATTATTATTATTGTGGAAGCATTTTCTTTTGAACAGATTATTATTAGGCGTGTATGTGTGTGTGTATGTGTAGAGTACGGAAACTTGCCCAAGGTTTCGCCCTGATCTGCCTGGATTCGAACACAGGTCTCACGCTTGTAAGGCGAGCGCTGTAACCACTGAGCTACAGCTTAACGACTGGCAATTAATTTTGTTGTTGCCGTTGTTGCCTCTCCATAGCCCTGGAAACTTGCCCAGCCCAAATAATTATCTACTTCTTTCTCAGAAGTTATTGTCGAATCAGCTTCCGCCACCCTTTCGGGCATCTTAAAGAATGCAGTGTTACCTGTTTATGGAAATACCTCGAGACGGTCACACAATCAGATGGAGTTTCATTTATCTTTGGGGATTGGAATCTTATTTTTTTTTAATTGAAATCGATTGAGATATGGAAACGAACGAAGAGAGAGTTTTACCTGCCTCTTGGCTGATTTCTTTTAAACTGGGTCATGTCTTACTAAGGGGGTGGCACACGAGAAACAGAAAGCCCACAAATTAGAATTTTGTGATGTGATAATAATAATAATCCTTGCATTTGATATAGCGCTTTTCACCTCTTCTCGACGGTCTCAAAGCGCTTCACAGAATACACTGTGAAGTGAATTGACTGTGTATATTTGCGGGTGAAACGCGGCAGCCAATTGCGCACAGCAGTGTCCCCGCAAACAGTCATGGTTTGAAATGATCCATTTTTCTTACTGTGTTGTTTTTTTGAGGGATTAATATTATGTGTGTGTGTAGGGTAAGGAAACTTGCCCAATGTTTCGGCCCTGCCCTGTCTAGATTCGAACACAGGTCTCATGCTTGTAAGGCGAGTGCTCTAACCACTGAGCTACAGGACTGAGCTATAGTTCTCTAACCACTGAGCGAAAGGAAACGCTGCACCTTCTCACCTGGGGCCGTGAAGTGAATGACACATTCTGAACTCCCAATTGAGAGCGTTACTAACTGAACCAGACTGAAGACAGTACACACATAAATGGAAACTGACTCATGTAATAATTGCGCGCAGCCAATGTCCCACAAACAGTCGTGGCTGGCTGGAGGGACCCAAATGATTTTTCGCGGGGGGTTAAACGGTTGTGGAGCTCCTGTAGCTCAGTGGTTAGAGCGCTCGCCTTACAAGCGTTAGACCTGTGTTCAAATCCAGGCGGATCAGGGGCGAAGCCTTGGGCAAGTTACCTTACTGCACACACACACACGCGCGCGCGCACACCACACACACATGCCTGATAATAATCCGTCCAAAAAACCCCACAATAATGAAAATTGGTCATTTCAATCCACGCCTGTTTGTGGCGACGCCGCCGCTGTGCGCAATCGGCTGCCGCGTTTCGCCCACAAATGTACAGTCAATACGCTTGACGGTATATTCCGTGAAGCGCTTTGAGACGTCGATAAGATGTGAAAAGCCGCTTATATCTAATGCAAAGATTATTATATTGATTAAAAATCGTGGTTGTTCTCTCCCTAACATAGGATGTGCGTTGGCTTCTGGGTTACGGTGATTTTTTCAAACGCAAGTCTTGTTCTTCACAGTCAAAAAGAAAGCACAACAACCTTTCTATCTTGTCGTTTGATTTCCTATCGAGTTTAAGTGTGAGAGCGACCTCTTTACCGCAGAGAAGATCCTGAATTGCAAAATAACCTGAACTTAACAGGAAACAATTTCTAATGAGATGTGTTGGTTTAAGTGGATGTGGTTTATGGTTAACTCGCACATCATAGTCAAGCGACTGCAAAGAGCCATTTGCTTAATTCACAGGCTGTTTACTTGTTACTTGCTTGGATTAGACAGGTTCCTGTCTCACACAGGCGCTGCGTTATTAAACTTGGAGGAAACGAATGGAAGGATTCCTTTAGCTGACTGTTTGTGGAGCTTCCTTACTCCACACACACACACACACAACGCTCGCCTAATAATAATCCCTCAGAAAAAACGATAATAAAATTGGTAATTTCAATCCACGACTGTTTGTGGCCACAGAGCTGTGCGCAATTAGCTGCCAATTGCGTTTCGCCCACGAATAAATTCACTCAATCCACTTCACAGTATATTCTGTGAAGTGCTGTGAGACGTTGGTAAGATATGAAAAACTCTTCATCAAATGCAAGGATTATTATTGTTGTTGTTGTTGTTGTATGGAGGTCACACCGATTGAACTCTTCAGAATTCACCCACTTGATTGAGTAGATAGCAGCGGGCCTCTCTCTGTGTTGGATGCGTTTCAAGTGGTGTGTTTAAGGAGAGTAACTCTGGCTGCCAGACTGGTCGATTCAGGTGTTTGCACCACAGCAACAAGGAATGGCTTCAGGATGCCCTTCCTACATTGTCCTGAGCAATGTGACGGACTCTGCCAAGTCTCCGTACGTTTTTAGTTCCTGGATTTGTTTCCAAAGTTGCCCGTGCAGATCATGGCTACAAAGATTTTTTTTAATTTTTATTAATAATAATAATTAGTAATAATACTGTAATTAGAAAAAAATTGCATTTGATGGAGTGTTTTATCCGAGACCGTTTGTAAGAAGTTATCTGCCGCGTTTCGCCCACAAAATGTACAGTCAACTCACTTTGCGGGTATATTCTGCGAGGCCCCTTTGGTGGCAGCCGGTTTGCACAGACAAAGAGACACGGAGCGAATGAACCCAAATGTACCGCGTTTAAGTCTACTTTACTACGATTATCTGCTACCGTCCAGGCGCTAATTCTAATATTTTACCATCATCCTCGCCTACTTTTTGAGAGGCTTGTTGGTTGACTGAAAAGGTAATCTGATGGGAAGTTGGGTGAAGGTGGCTTGATGGTTACGCGGTTAGTATATAAGGTGCACATGGGGATTATTGTGTGGGAAGAAACTAGATCTAGTCAGGAATGGGATAACTGGCAAGCGTCTGATCAGTCTTATCCGGCCTCATCCAAAGTTATACTTAAAAAATTATCCTCCATCTCATCTCTCGCACAACCCCCTCACTCCCAACTTTTCTACACATTCCACTCATTCACCATTCTATGTAGCAAGTAACTACAGTATAAAGGAATTGTCTTGTGTTTTTTTCCCCCTCTCTTCTGTGAATCCTGATTTTTTTGAATTGCTCGGTATCAAGGCTATCTATCAGGGTTGCCCAATTTATTATTATTATTATTCTCATTGCTATTTTATTATTTCTGCAATGAATGTCAGTCCTGCGTGGAGCTCTCTCCGTGCTGCCCAGTATTGGTGAGAATTTCTGAAGATCATTCCATCTGCAATAATAAACAACAACTTGCGTTTCTGTCGTGCCCTTCACGCCAGACGGCGTCTCGGAGCGCTTTATATAACAGTAATAATCCTTCCATTTGATATAGTGTACTATCGGCATGGGTTTGCATTGCATAGAACATCTTCAAACTATATTCAAACCTATTTTTCCAAGATACTGTAGTGGGCTTTCTGGAGATGGAGGGGGAATATCTAATCTAATCTGTAATGATGTCCCGTAGCTCAGTGGTTAGAGCACTCGCCTTACAAGCGTGAGACCTGTGTTCGATTCCAGGCAGGTCAGGGCAAAACCTTGGGCAAGTTTCCCTACTCCACACACACACATACCTGCCTAATAATAATTACTTCCAATAAAAACACAATAATGAAAATTGGGTCATTTCAATCCACGGCTGTTTGTGGGGGTCGCTGCTGTGCGCAATTGGCTGCCGCGTTTCGCCCACAAATATACAGTCAAATTCACTTTACAGTATATTCTGAGAAGCGCTTTGAGACGTCGATAAGATGTGAAAAGCGCCATATCAAATGCACGGATTATCATCATTATTATTATAATCTTACTTTTTATGGTCCCAAGTAATAACTTCTTCTTTTGTCTCCCCGTTGGTTATTTTACAAATGTGAAATTTGAATGGGGTTTGAGTTTGGAGTGGAAAGAAAATATCTTGAAGCTGCAATCTTTGAATAGATCATCTCCCGAGCAATGAAACATTGCTGCGATGTTGCCAGTAACTTGAAAATTAATATGCACCCTAACTTTGAACATTGATTCCCTGGAGGTCTGGTAGGAGCCAAGGTACAAATTGTCCCTCCCCACAGTCCAGGGTCAAACTCAAGAGTATACGAGTTGATATTGCTTACGATTTTAGCGTTGGAGAATCATTCCAATGCTGTGTAGCAAATGTACTGAGAGAGAGAGAGAGGGAGAAAATGGACGTTAAAGAGTGAGAGAGAGAGAGAGAGAAAAAAACTTCAAATTGTTAGCGGTCAAAAAGTATCTCCAACGTGATCTGCAGAAGTTGTGAAGTGTGGTGACTTTTCTTTTTGGTGGGTAGTCATGGCAGCCATTTTGCACGCGATAAAATCGTGCAAACAGCCATGAGACGACTGCGAAATTCATCTGGAAAAGGGCTGTTCAACAACAACAACAAAATTAAAGCTGGGAAAACTGGGACCTCAGCAGGTCAGGCAGCATCTATGGAGAAAGGAAAGCGAGTCAACGTTTTGGGACCACGACCCTTTGAGAGGTTTTTAAGGACAAGTTAGAGAAGGGGAAGGCAGGACAAGGAAGACAATGGAGAAAATGTGTTCATTGGTGGGTTAAGGAGGTGATAGCGGCTTAAAGCCAAAATAGTTGGGTTATATTATAGTCATATAGCGCCTTTCACGTCCCAAGACGCTGTTCAGGAGATTGAGAGAAAAGGTATCACGATGATTGGCGCCCAGAAAAATGGGTTTAACATTTCACTAGCGCAAATCCCAACACAGGGCGTCAACTCAAAACCTTCTGACTCAGATGTGAGCGAGAGTGTTACCAACGGAGCCTGGCGGAAATCTGCCAGTTTACTTTTTTTTTTCGAGTGCGAACGCTACGAAAACCATAAGTGCTGTTTAAGTGGCATTAATACTTAACCTACTTCCTCCACGCTTGACAGTGATCTTGCCCGAACCCGAGCGATTTCAAGATCCTCTCGCTCGTTTTTCAATTCGCTTTGTGCCCTCCCATCTCCCTACCTCTCCCAGCTGCTTACCCCCCCCCCCCCCCCCCCCCGCAACCCCCCCCCCCATCTCCTGTTTGTCCCTCACTCCCTCCGTCCCACTATCAGCGGCTGTGCCTTCAGTCACTACGCCCCCCCAAAGCTCTGGAACTCGCGCACTCAATCCATCCACCTTGCTCCCTCCCTCCCTCCCTCCCTCCCTGATCTGGTGAAGAGCTTGGAATATATAAGCGGTGGAACGTTTTGTGAAAAAAAACTTGGAAGTGTCATATTTTTTGCTTGTTATGTAAATGCTCTGAGGTTTGTGACTGAGTTTTGAAGCGATCTTCGGATATGTTTGACTCAATATGCCGACGTTGGAACGCTCCTGGCTTTTTATTATCAATAGGAACGATAATAATCCTTTTATTTGATACCTTTCACATGGGCAGCACATCTCAAAAAGTGTTTCAAGTGATTTACTGTAAAGTCTGATGACTGTGTACTTGTAGGTGTTGCAGTGAAATAAAAACAATGTTATTTGAGTTGGTCCTAAACTATTCTTAATAATAATAATAATCCTTTCATTTGATATAGCACCTGAACACATCTTTGGGACGTCTCAAAGCGCATCACGGAATGTACCTTAAAGTGTTTTGACTGTGTATTTTGTGGGCGAAACGCAGCAGCCAATTGCGCTCAGCAGCTTCCCCCGCAAACAGTCGTGGATTGAAATGACCTATTTATTACTATTGTGGTTTTTTTTTTGAATAACAACAACAACAACAACAATATTGCACTTACATAGCGCCTTTCACGTCGAGAGGACGTCCCAAAGCGCTGAACAGTCAGGTCAGGACCTGAGTGGGGGGGAGGGGGGTGGAGGGTCGGGGTTGGGGGAAGGAGAGTGGGAGAGGGGGAAGATTTAGTGGGGCGGCCGAAGGCGCGATCGAAGAGGAAGGTCTTGAGACCGGCCTTGAAGGAGGAAAGGGAGGAAGCGAGGGGGGGGGGGGGGGGGGGCTGCGGGATGGAGTCCCACAGTGTGGGAGCAGAGAGGCTGAAAGCCCGGCCGCCGATGGTTGGGCGGTTAGGGAGGTGGTCGCGGAGCAGGCCTGAGTCTGCTGAACGGAGGGGACGGGCACAGGCTGGTAGAGAAGGATTATTATTAGGTGTGTTGGATCACCAAAACGTCGTTCAGCCAATCCTTTTGAGGTTTTCAAGCAATGGACTGATGAATGAGTGATGTTCTGAAGCAGAGGAGTGATGAATTTGCCTGTGTGAAGGAAGGGTGCTATATAAATGTACCTTGTTGTGTCCGAAGAGAGAGCTTTTAACTAACGTACCAGCAAAGTAAATGGCGTTTCTCGAGAAATCTTCTGAAACTACTTGTTTCGGGCGTTTGTGCTAAAACATTTTTTTTTGTCTGTTCTTTCGCGTGCAGGAGGTGGAGGAAAACGCAAAGGTAAAAGTAAAAAGTGGAAGGAGATACTGAAGTTTCCTCACATCAGTCTGTGTGAAGAGCAACGGAAACATATTGGTGAGTAAATAACGTTTCCGTGTCTCTTTGCCTTATTTGTTCAAAAGCTACCGTTCACCACCCAACCCCAGCACTCAGTGGTGGAAACATTTCTGTTCCAAACACTCAAGGAATGGAGCTCACTTGGTTTGGTGCTGTCTCTCTACTTATCTGAGTGGTTTCATTTCCAATTACTGTAATAAGAAGGAGAATAAGAAGAATCCTTGCATTTGTTACAGCAGCGCTTTATCAAGTCGTTCAGACATCCCGAAGCGCAGAATGTACTGCAAAATGGATTGACTGTGCGTGAGGCTGGACTCAAAACAGCCAGGTCTTGTGTAATCTTAAAAGTAATTTAAGATTCCTTTATTTTGTCTTACACGGGTTCCTGAGAATTGGCTCCCAGCATGGAAATTCGTTGATGTGCTTGAACTTGTCCCTGTGATGTACGCAGTCATCTCCAGCCTTGCGTTCCAACCGACTCTCCCTGCAGTATTCTGACTTCTTAAGTGTATTATTGCTCGCTTTGAAAAGAGAAGGGAGTTTCTCTCTCTCTCTCTCTCCCCGGACTAACAATTCCCCCCCCATCTTCAAACAACCCCCACCCGAACACAAATCGGTCACTCGCTCGAAAACTGTGTTCGAAACTTTTCATACGTTCTTAACTTGTTAGTTTCGGTTTAGCCAGCCCCAATATTGCAGTAATCCCAGAAGATGAGATTTTATTGATCCTGCATTTAACTAAAATAAAGCCTGCCGTTTGTAATTCATTTTGATAATAATATTGTACTGACCTAGATTTCGGATGCGTTTTTTTAATGTAAAATTGAAGGCAGACTGTTAGTATAAACACACTTTTCTAGCCAGTCATTGTCAGGGGAGGTTGCAAGGTTAATGCTGATTTTGACGAGGGGCCTATTTGACTGGAAGTACTCTGGATTATATTTCGTTTTTAGAGTCTTTTCAGTGGGGTCGTATATCTCAGTGGTTAGAGCACTCGCCTTTACAAGCGAGAGACCTGGGTTCAATTCCAGGCCAGGGTGATACCTTGGGCGAGTTTCTTTACTCCATACGCCTAATAATAATCCCTCAAAAAAAACAACGATAATAAATTGGTCATTTCAATCCACAACTGTTGTTGGGACACTGCCGTGCGCAATTGGCTGCCACGTTTCGCCCACAGATATATACAGTCAATTCACTTTACAGTATATCCTGTGAAGCGCTTTGAGACGTCTAGAAGATGTGAAAAGCACTATATCAAATGTGAGGATTATTAGTATTATTATTATAACAACGAAGACAAAATTACATTTGTACAGCGTCTTTCAGGTTGTGTGAGTGCCAATAATTATGGAAATGAAGGTGGCTGATGTGATTTGGAGAATTAAGGGATAGGCCGATGTTAATCGGATGTCCTGAATTTCCTGCGAGTTTTTAATGCTTGTTTACTTACTAAGTAATGCCGTACAGAACCATTATAAAGGACTTAGTTTGATGTGAAGTTGGGGCAAATATTCGATCAGCGCGGTTCAGTTTTTAGCATTCTCGTCGCTCGGTCCATAGGATGTGGTACTTGAATCTTCAAATTTGTTTATGCCACATATCAGGAAATATTTCAATCCAGAGAAACACATGATCGATCGAGAAGGGACTTCCGAATGTTCGGGGGAGGGAAGTTTTTCTTGATCAACCAGTGGACTTATCGTAGTTTGAACGCCACAGGTCTAGACTGACGCTCCAACGCTGTGCTGGGGGTTGTTGGGAGGTGCTGTCCTTCAGAGGAGAGGTTCGACAGAGGCCTTGTTCAGTGAGACATGTCTCACCTTGTTGGGCTTGTTGAAGACGCTGGGTCACATTTGGACTGTCTGCTTTGCTGTAACCAGAGACTTAGCATTGTAAAACCACAATTTTCATGGGTTACCATTTTGGCACTTCCAATTTATACTG
Source organism: Hydrolagus colliei (assembly GCA_035084275.1). Classification (NCBI taxonomy): domain Eukaryota; kingdom Metazoa; phylum Chordata; class Chondrichthyes; order Chimaeriformes; family Chimaeridae; genus Hydrolagus; species Hydrolagus colliei. The sequence goes on from CM068748.1 coordinate 1,012,809, forward strand.
AGCTGCCTTCCAGACCCCTCTGATCTAATACTAGAGTTTTGACTGGCGCGGAGTAAAGAAACTTGCCCAAGGTTTCGCCCTGAACTGCCTGGATTCAAGCACAGGGCTCACGCTTGTAAGGCGAATGCTCTAACCACTGAGCTACAGGAGCTCTGATGCACATTGAAACACACACAAAGTTTGCGTTCAACTATAGAGAACAGTGATTATATGGAGTGGCCAAACCAGAAGGGACCAAGCGAGCAGATTGTGTCAACGGAGTTAAGAAGGAATTAGACAGCTATTGGGTGCAGGAATCGATTTTGTGGGGGGTGGGGGTGGGGGGGGGGGGGGGGAGGTGGGGGAGATGTAACGGAGGAATAGACGCTTTCTCTTTTGCTTTTGCTTTGGCTGTGATTGTGTGCTGTGGTCTCTTTTCCGGTGCTGTTTAATGCACAAGTGAGCGTACTGACAACACTGAACACTCTTTGACTGTCTCGTATCCATCAGGAAGCCTAATTCAAACCTGATGTGGAGGGTGCGCTATAAAAACTAATTAGGAAGGGGAGCAGGAGGCAGACAATTTGGTTCGGCCACAATTAGATAAATATAGTGCTGTAGATTGTGATAGACAAGCGATTCGCAACCCTTCCGATGCCAGACACCCAGCTCAAGATCGTCCGTAAAATGCGCGGTAGCATTAACAATGGCCAAGTTTCCTTACTCCACACACACACGCGCCTAATAATAATCCATTCAAATAAAACAACAATAAAAATTGGTCATTTTCAATCCGCGGCCGTTTGTGGGGGACGCTGCTGTGCGCAATTGGCTGCCGCGTTTCGCCCACAAATATATTCAGTCAATTCACTTTACGGTATATTCAGCGAAGCGCTTTGAGACACAATCTAGAAGACGTGAAAAGCGCTGTATCAAATGCAAGGAGTATTATTATTATTAAAACGCTGTGAAGTGCTTTGAGGTGTCTCTATGACGTGCTAAGCAGCTGTATTGAATACAAGGATTATTATTGTGGACTGATTGAAATACTGTGACAGACAGACTGTTTAATGTTACTGTGATTATCAACCAGGATATAATCAACCATTTGGCTTGCGAGAGCGCGGATGCAGATTATTAGGCGTGTGTGTGTATGTGGTATATGTGGTGTATGTGGTATAAGGAAACTTGCCCAAGATTTCACCCTGACCTGCCTGCTGCCTGGAATCGAACCCAGGTCTCTCGCTTGCAAGGCGAGTGCTCTAAACGCATCGGAGGCCGGGCCTTCAGTTTCTCCGCTCCCACCCTATGGAATACCATCCCCCAATCCCTCCGTCTCGTTTCTTCCCTTTCCTCTTTCAAGGCCGGTTTGAAGACTTTCCTCTTCGACCGTGCCTTTTGTTCTACCCCGAATTTTTCGACCTCCCCTTCGTGTCTCACCCCTTCCCGAACACTCCCCTCCCAGCTCGCGTCACACGCCTCCTGTGCAGCGCCTTGGGACGTCCTCCCGACGTGAAAGGCGCTCTATAAATGTAATTTGTTGTTGTTGTTGTTAAACACCGCGCGACAGGCAGAATGAGGGTGAACGAGACCTTTGCCTCGTTGAGGCATTGACGGGGGTCGCATGACGCTTTGCGCTGAGCAAGGCCCGTGGAATTGGCACCAGATTCACAGGTTGAGGAGCCTAAACGGAATTGGTAATGGCTTCTGAGCTGCTAGCCACATGAGCTCCACTCACACAGCTGGGAACAGTTACCAACACCCAGCTGGGTGCTAGATGGAGTGTGTGTGTGAAGGAGCCATCTTTCAATGTGGTGAGAGAGAGAGAGAGAGAGAGAGCATGAGAGAGAGAGAGAGAGAGAAAGAGAGGGAGGGAGAGAGAGAGAGGAAAAAGCTGACGTATCTGCCCTCAACAAGAGTTCCTCCTTTTGGCTGATGGCAGGCCAGAGACATAACCATCGTAGCTAAGGAAATGTGGAAGGAAAATAATTCAGTGTTGGCTTGAAATTTCGTTCTCGAATCAGTACCAATAATACCAATACCAATACTCGTTTTCCCCCCCGTTGGATACGCAAAGCTCCGGAAATGCCACATAATCTCACTCCTCATGGCCTGGCCTGATTCATTGCTGGAGAGTTAATGCCTGTCGAGATGGAAACTCGGTCTAGTTTTGTTCTGGACACACACCGTTACGACCTGTAGAAATCGGAACCAGTCAACAATGTACTGTACTGTACTCGCAGGGGAAATAGTCCAGTAGTTTCACTCTGTAGAGTTATGTGCTATGCAAGTTGTCCCTCCCTTCCTCCTACCCCAACGCCCCTACACCACACCACCCCAACAAAGCAAGTAAGAGCCAAATCCAAAATGATTCATATTGTTAACCCACACCCACATTCTGTTTACAGAATGCAGTGTAAAGCTGCAGGAGTGAGTTTTAACTTTTCCTCTGTTGTTGGATGGATATCTAACTTGTCCATCAGAAGCACTCGCTCGTTGTGGAGCTCCTGTAGCTCGGTGGTTAGAGCACTCGCCTTCCGAGCGAGAGACCTGGGTTCGATTCCAGGCGGGTCAGGGCGAAACACTGGGCAAGTTTCCTTACTTACTCCACACACATACACGCCTGATAATAATTCCTGAAGAAAAATAACTATTAATAAATCGGTCGTTTCACTCAACGGCTGTTTGGGGGGACGCTGCTGAGCGCAATTGGCTGCTGCATTTCGCCCACAAATATACTCTTTACATTACATTCCGTGAAGCGCTTTGAGACGCCTACAAGACGTGATAAGGCGCTATACCAAATGCAAGGATTATTCTACTTACAGTAAAAGCCCATGTATCCGGCACCCTCGGGACCTGGCCAATGCCGGTTAAAACGCGCGCCGGATATTTGGCCGAAAACGAAAAAAAAAAAAAAAAATCAATGCATTTTTCCGGATAAATTCCGGTTAATCGAATGCGGACCTTTTTTTTTGCGACGCCGGTTATACGGAAGTTACAGTTGATCGGGCGCCGGATAAACGGGCTTTTACTGAATTACACTACAGTGTCGTGTTAAGCAACGAGAACTAATGGTTTTCCGACAAATACACAGTCACTTACACCACAGTACAGCCACGAGCCATGACCGAGTTGAACTTTGTCGCTGAAACATGCAATGATTCTACATCACAGTTTGTTGTGGAGGTGACTGCGTACGTGCGTGCGTGCGTGCGTGCGTGTGTGCGTGCGTGCAGTCTCTGGTTGCAATACAAGCCTGTGGCAGCACCCGTCCATTTACTCGAGTGTGTGGTGACCAGATATTTGCGGGCGAAAAATTCACTGTAATTCCGCCGGGCCGACCCGGAGAATAATAAGTCACCTGTCGTGCATCAACGTCGTATTTTATTTAACCGCGTCCAGTTGTTGGCATTTCATGTGATTCAGGTTCTTACACCCAGGAGCCTCCTGTGTTTGAGCAGAAACAACATTGACTTGTTTGATTCATTATTTCATGATGCCCAGACGAGTAACTAATAAGAAATAAGAATAAGAATCCTTGCATTCGATATAGCGCTTTTCACGTCTTCTAGACTGTGTCTCAAAGCGCTTCACAGAATATACTGTAAAGTGAATTGCCTGTATACTTGTGGGCGAAACGCGGCAGACAATTGCGCACAGCAGCGTCCCCCGCAAACAGTCGTGGATTGAAAATGACACAATTTTATTATTGTGTTTTTTTTGGAGGGATTATTATCAGGTGCGTGTGGTGTGTGTGTGTGTGTGTGTGTGTACGGAGAGTAAGGAAACTTGCCCAAGGTTTCGCCCCGACCTGCCTGGATTCGAACCCGCTTGTAAGGCGAGCGCTCTAACCACTGAGGTTATAGGAGCTCCATCTTGGTCTTCTTTCGCCCAGCCAAAATCCTTGCATTCTTATAATCCCTTGGGTGATGGTGAATGCTGAGCAGACTGCTGATCAGCATCATCAAGATTTCTCTCGTAATTGCCTATAATAAACAATTTACTTCGGAGTAAAATGTTAATGACTTTGGCGGAACCAGGAGGAATAGTGTGTTCCATTTGGTTTCCTCCTTTTAGACGGTGAGCTGTGAATCTTTAATGGGCCCCATAATGCAGACTGATTTCCCAGATGAACGGAAAAAGGTGCGAGAAAGGCAATTGAGCTGAAATGGTGAAACTTCACAATTACGCTCAACTCAGGAATGCCACACTATGCTCTCCTCTTTCCCCTCCCTCCTTCCCTCCCTCCCTCCTTCCCTCCCTCCCTCCTTCCCTCCCTCCCTCCCTCCCTCCCTCCCTCCCTCCCTCCCTCCCTCCCTCCCTCCCTCCCTCCCTCCCTCCCTCCCTCCCTCCCCCTATCCCCCCACCGCCTCCCTCCCTCCCTCCCTCCCTCACTCACTCACATTGGTGTGATAAAACACCATGAGGTATTTCACAACAAGTAAGCATTTGGGAAACTCAGTTGAAACTGTTTGTTGTCAGTCCTTCTTGGTGAAGCAAAACGTACAATCAATCTAAAACACAACGGGTACAATATTTCTTTAGTAATTAAGAGGATCAGTCTCGCTCAAAAGGAGCCAAATGAATGCATTATTCATCACCAGTTAGCACTGCAAAAGACGATTGCACCAATTCCTTCAGTGAGCGTCAATGAAGGAAATGTCCCAAGTTCACAGTTGTCACTGATTTACGCAGATTTGATCCAAAGTTATTGCTGTTTCTCTCAAGTGTTGATGTCAAACCGAATTTAAGAAATGTTCATTGAATCCATTTTTGTTTTTAATTCAATTCTTTTTACCCGGTATACTTTGTTTTATTCACTCAGAGGGTTAGTGAATTAATGGAATTCTCTACCCCCATAAGGCTGTAGATGCTCAGTCAGTCCTTGAACATATTCAAGACTGAAATTGATAGATTTCTTATGGATCAAGGGATTAAGGAATATGGGGCTAAGACGGGGGCAGATGGAATTCTGTGTCTGTGTAATATGGCGTGTAATGTAAGATATGTGTTTCTTCAGATATCAATTGAGGTGTATTAAGATATGTTTGTGATTAAAAAATTGTTAATATGATGGTTCAAAACTAGAGAGCATCTGTCTATGAAATACAAAGCAAGCTGCAGGTTTCAGTTTATTTTATTTGAAACTCATCTGTTCAGGACCGACATTTGTTTCATTAATTTTGTATTATTCGATGCAGTTTTGTTTCTGAAGTCAGAAACCATAAACGCTCATTAGACATCTGTGAAAGGTCACGTTAATATTTAATGACTTACTGCTCTGCTGGCAATTTTATGATCTTAATCTGCAACCCTCGCGTGTGTGTGTGATGGTCCATTTAAGGCCTCTTTAAAGACGCAGTACTGCTGGGGAGGGAAGTGGTACAGAGAGATACAAGACTATGAAGAATTTCTTGAGAATGGGATGAAATGGAATGGAACTGGCGAGCGTGTGTGTGTGTGTGTGTAAAAAAAAATGAATGGAGCGTTGTGCTTCCCTGGCAAGCCCTCCACATTTGGTTTAGGACGAGCTGAAGACACCAGCTGTGTGTTTCTAACACTCTGTGGAGTCTTGATTGTGTTTCCCAGTGAAGGGTGCAATAAACTCCCCCTTCCCGCCTTTGTCACTGTACCTGACCCTGAAATAACACAGGAACAGGGATCGTGCACAAAGCAAACAGTCACTCCACTTCACAGTGTATCCTGTAAAAGCTCCTTATGATGTCCTTCCGACATGAAACCCTCTTGATATCCTCACTGGCTGAGTGATTAGCGAATTACCCATTAAACATTCCTCCACGATAATAAAAAAATCGGTCATTTCGAATCCACGGCCGTTTGTGTGGGAGGGACGACGCTGCTGTGCGCAATTGGCTGCCGCGTTGCGCCCACAAATATCCAGTCAAATTCGTTTTGCAGTATATTCCGTGAAGCGCTTTGAGGCGTCTGGAAGACGTGAAAAGCGCCGTATCAAATGCCATGGCGAGGATGATTACTGATGTGAGGCATCTTGTTCTTCGAGGAAGTGTGTGTGCCCCAGTCCCACACTGAAGAGATATCAACAAATGTCAACTCCTTTATTGCTATTCCCGTTTGCAAACTAATCTCACAGAAAGAGGTGATGGGAGGGGCGGGGGGGAGGAGAGGGTGGCGTAAGTTTATTTTCAAACTGGTCGAATTGCTTTTAACTCGTGACAACTGTCTGCCTGGAAGTCCTCGTCTTTCATCTGAGAGTAATGTGTTGTTTGTTCTCAGATTTTAAAAAAAACACAAATCTCTGCCATGTAAATCATCTCCTGTTCACAGCTTCGTGTACATTTAAAGGGCCGAATAAGCGATCGCTCTCCTCGTCAACTCGATAATGTGATAGGTGCCATCAATTGGTGACGGAATATTTTAATATTCCTGTCTCTTTTACGTGCAAGCGATTGATATCGTAATATGTATTGCTCGCGCGCACGCATTCACACACATCTTCTACTGTAGGCAGATGGGGAGGAAGGGTCAAAGGTTGTCAAATCAAATAAGTCAAAATAAATAAGAATAATCCTGGCACTTGACGGAGCAATTATCATGCCATCAGTGATCAGTCTTCTTTTTATGTCTTTTTATGTGGGTGAACACAAATTAGGGCCTTCACTCACAACCAGCATTTCACTTGAATATAGTCATAAAGCACTCTATTAGCTTAATAATAATATTAATAATAATAATCCCTACGTTGGTTATAGTGCCTTATCGCATCTTTGGGATGTCTCAAAGTGCTTCACGGAATATACGCTACAGTGAATGGACTGTGTATTTCGTGGCCAAAATGGTTTTGCTTCCTTATTGTAGGCAGTGAGCGATCTGAAGTGGCCTTCGTTAAAAGGACTGACTCGAGCAGTGTCGATTGTTCACTCCAGTTAGCTGCATCCTGTATTTGAATTTGTTGTATTACCATTTAAGAGAGAGAGAGAGAGAGAGAGACCAGTTCAAGCGTGGGTATTTTAACATTGAACAAATGCGCACACACACCCACACACACCCACACACGCACAAACACAGAGCATTGCCGCGTGAGTTTTGCTGCAACGTAATAATAATCATATTAATAATCCCTGCATTTGATATAGCACTTTTCTAGACGTCTCAAAGCGCTTCACAGAATGTACTGTAAAGTGAATTTAACTGTATATGTGTGGGCGAAACGCGGCAGCCGATTGCTGCCGCGTTTGAAATGGATTGAAATGACCAGTTTATAATTTTTTTTTGAGGGATTGCTATCAGGGCGTGTGGAGTAAGGAAACTTGCCCAAGGTTTCGTCCTGCCTGGAATTGTCCCTGGTCTCTCGATTGTAAGGCGACCACTGAGCTATAGGGCTCCACGAAAGTAGCTTTACTTTTCCCAACATAGAGCAGCACCCCTACCTCTTTACATACCAGTGTTGAGTTCTATTTCTTGTGGACGCGAGTGAGAATACCAGTTAAGGTATAGTTTGACATGATAGACCTTTGAAGCCTCGTTGGCAGCGATACCAGTTATATTCCCCCCAGTTGTATATTTAATTAGCGTTGTTCTTGTTACCCAATAATCTGCTCAGGGCACACAACAAGGCTGCCAGTAACTGGGGGAATGCTCACACCGAAGAATGGCCAATCTCTTCTCCAAACAGAAGTGCCACAAACCCAGCAGAAGTAAAATGAATCGTAAATGAGAATAATAATAATAATTTGGTCACTTCAACCCGCGACTGTTTGTGGGGGGGGGGGGACGCTGCTGTGCGCAATTGGCTGCCGCGTTTCGTCCACAAAAGATTCAGTCAATTCACTTTACAGTATATTCTGCAAAGGGTTATAAACTTCAAGAAACCTCGGGCAAGTTTCCTTACTCCACACACACGCCGAACAATAATCCCTCCATAAAAAACACAATAATAAAAAAATTGGTCATTTCAATCCACGACTGTTTGTGGGGGACGCTGCTGTGCGCAATTGGCTGCCGCGTTTCGCCCACAACTATACAATCAATTCACTTGACAGTATATTCTGTGAAGCGCTTTGAGACGTCTAGAAGACGTGAAAAGCGCTATATCTAATGCAAGGATTGTTATCATTATTATTATTATATAAAATGAGCACAGTCTCTAAGTACTTCTAGAAATGTTCTCTTTTTGGAGCCAAAGTGCTCTGAGAAGAAAGTATATCTGCATTTTTGTAGACCAAGCTTCAGATAGATTTATACCTTTATTAAAACCGGTTCTGTGTGTTTTAGTTTTAGCCAGGCAACATTGGATCCTTTAAAAAATCTTTTGAACTGGGATGGGGGTGGGGTGGGGTGGGGGGGAAGCAGAAGAAAGAGTAATCTGCTCTCACGCAAAGATGGGAAGCGTGGAGTCACATTCATGAGGACATTAAGTGGAGACCTGTTTCATATTTGTTAAGAGCCCTGGGCTCGCAAGCGAGAGGACCGGGGTTCGATTCCCGGCGGGGGTGAAACGCAAGCCGAGTTTCTTTACTCTACCTGCAATAAACAGGAACCTATGTGTTAGTCGATCGGTTTGCTTTTCATGGGGTAATAATAATAATTTCTCCCCCCCCCCCCACCCCACACCACCCCCACAAAAGAATAACAAGAACAATTTGTCGTCAGCATTACATGTGGACGTGTGCCCCACGTCTGCGGATGACATCCCCCAGATGACATGATGTATTTTTTGTTACACATATCTTCTGCACATGCAAATACATATTTGCAGACAAACGCAGTATCTCTCTCGTGTCTGTGCTGCCTTTGTTCCCCTTTCACGGTTATATTTCCCTATCCAGATCCAGATCCACGGTCTATAACTGGGCAGCCCAACAATAGCAAAGCCATTGCCTTTTGTGGGGCTTAAAATGACACCCATTTCCTACGTGGTCTGTGAAGTTCACTGAGCGTGGATGGACCTTCCGGGGGTGGGTATTTGCATTGGATCTACGGCACAGCCCAAATCGCTTGAAACCCACGCAGATTTTGCATCCCAATGGATCCGCCCTGACTTCATTTTCCGCCCCAAAATCCTGCGACCGACTCAGATCCGCGTTTGCGCTAAGTCTGGCATGCAATTTTCAGTCCCCTTTTGTCTTCCAAACCAGAGACTAAAAATACCCCTGCAATGACTGATTCCTATCTACAGGTTGTGGCTTGGTGCTTTGATTAACATGTTGGCTGAATGATTAACATGTTTACGTGGTAGAACAATACGAGATATCTATTTGCTTGTTATTGACGTTATGTGCGACAAGATGAAATGAATGCATTTAAGAATAATAATAATTATAACCTCGCGTTTGATATAGCAGCTTTTCACATCTTATCGACGTTTCAAAGCGCTTCAGGGAATGTACTGTAAAGTGAATTGACTGTTTATTTGCGGGCGAAACGCAGCAGCCAATTGCGCACAGCAGCGTCCCCCACAAACAGCCGTGGTTTGAAAATGACCGATTTTTATAATTTTGTTTTGGGGGGACAGATTATTATTAAGTGTGTGTGTGGAGTAAGGAAACTTGCCCAATCTAAGAGAATTTCCCGCATAGTCTTGCAAGCAGCAGTGTTCAAAGTGGCTTTCTGAGTTACATCCTTATCTACCTGTTAATACTTGGTATTTAATGCTTACGGGTGACCGCAGATTACTATATATAGCTTGTACGTTGACTTAGTGTGAGAGCTCTGTACACATTCCAAACTCCAGGAAGCTAAGATACAATCAAAATCCTTTAGGTGTGAACCCAAGTAAAAGCTTGTACAAGATTCCTTTCGGATACTTTTACCTGTACCGAGAATGAGTGGATCAAAGCGAAACTTGGGTGGAGTAGTTAGGGATTCACAGAAAGGGGTCTGTGTGTGTGTGTATGTGTGTGTGTGTGTGTGTATGTGTGTGTGTGGCATTCCTGATCACTGCAAACTACCTGATCTAATACTGTTTGACTTACTGTAGTTGTAGCGAAAACGGTATTTCGCTGACAAATTGTTCGGGATTAAATAAAATAATTTACAACCACAGTAACAAAATTATACTTGTATAATTATACTTGTATACTTGCCTTTCATGTCAGGAGGACGTCCCAAGGCGCTGGACAGTCACTGCGTCAGACCTGAGCTGGGGACAGAGGTGGGGGGAAGGGAATGGTGGGATTAGGAGTTGCCGATGGGGCCGTCGAAAAGGAGGGTCTTGAGGCGAATGTTGGGAAAGTGGTTAAGAGATGGTCTACCGTACGTCATATTTTATAACACTTTTCCCCCCACACTTATGCAGAGAATCACATTTAGACGGTTGTTAATGAACTCCTTACTTCCACGTGCCTCCAAACAGTTCCTCGGCAATAATCAATGCTGATTCTTGAAGCCTCTCCATCGTTCTCTTGTACGAAGCGAAACCATAAACTAGTACTGTAGCACTAATAAGCCAGCGATTGCCCAATGAAAATTTGAACCGTGTTTTGTTTTGCTTCGGGTCAAAGCAATTACTGACTTCCTCAAATCCCAGTTTGTTAATATTGTCTAATCACGGCAAGCAGAGCAATTTTTTGTTTTTGTTTCTTAACAATGGCGCGGAGATGGGGGAATGAACGAGCAGCGTAAAGCGTCACAAGAGGATAAGAGGTTGGAAGAGATGGCAATAGGCAGAGAGGAGCTCGTCCGTGACTGGAATGAAGAAGTGGGTTGTAAGGCATGCATAAAAGTGACTTTCATGTGTGACCCCGAAGCTTAATGCAGGTACCAGTTATGGCAGTTTGGTTCGGCGACTTGCTGAGGTTCATCAGCTGCCAAACAATGTGCTGATGTGCTGGTGTGTTTTAATAATAATAATATTCATAATAATCCTTGCGTTTGATATGGCGCTTTTCACATCTTATCGACGTCCCAAAGCGCTTCACAGGAACGTACTGTAAAGCGAATTGACTGTATATTTGTGGATTGAAATGACCAATTTTTATTATTGTGTTTGTTATTGTGTGTTTTCTTTGGACGGATTATTATTAGGCGTGTATGTGTGTGTGTGTGTGTGTGTGTGTGTGTGTGTGTGTGTGTGTGTGGAGTAAGGAAACTTTCCCACATTTTCGCCCTGGTCTGCCTGGATTGGAACACAGGTCTCACTCACGCTTGTCAGGCTCTAACCACTGAGCTACAGTGAGGGAGGGAGAAGTGCTATCTGAAAATAAACTGAAATGTTGCCAATCCACTATATGTTAACGTCACAGCACTGATCACTGACGATACAAACATGTTGAAGCACGTTGGTACATCGAGAAACTCTGATTTGCAATTGGAAAATTGCAGCAGTGATACAGCAGGAGCTCAGTGGCTGGAGCGCTCACCTCGCAAAGGGAGGGTTCGATTCCCAGCCAGGGCGAAACCTTGAGCAAGTTTCCTTGCCTCACACACACGCCTGATAATAATCCCTCAAGAAAAAAAACCCACAATAATAATTTGGTCACTCGATCCACGACTGTTTGTGTGCGACGCCGCTGTGCGCAATTGGCTGCCGCGTTTTGTCCACAAAATGTACAGTGAATTGACTGTATATTTGTGGACAAAACGCGGCAGCCAATTGCGCACAGCAGTGTCCCCGCAAACAGTCGTGGATCGAAATGATCAATTTTATTATTGTGCTTTTTTGGGGAGGGATTATTATTAGGCGAGTGTGTGAGTGTGTGTGTGTGTGTGTGTGTGTGTGTGGAGTAAGGAAACTTGCCCAATGTTTCGCCTTGACCTGCCTGGATTCGAAACACAGGTCTCACGTTTGTAAGGCGAGTGCTCTAATCATGGAGCTACAGGAGTTTTACAATGCAATGTAATTTAACGTAGTGTCTGGATTTTGTAGGTGAACAGGTAGAAAAAAAAACCCTTTCTGGTTGGTCCAAAGGATTCCATCCACAATCCGCACAAAACATCCCAGAGCATGAATTCCTACACCCACTCCATTACTCAGGGTGAAAGCACCACACAGACATTTGCTTGGACTTCACATTTCACGAAGAAGAAACCGCAAGGTTCAACAACAACGACAACGCCGACTAAATAACATTTCTAGTGCGCCTTTCACGAGCAAGAGAGAGGGGCAGGTTAGGGGGGATGGCAGGAGAGAGTTAGGAGGGGAGGGAGAGTGGTGGGAGGGCAGCAGAAGACACGATCGAAGAGGAGGGTCTTGAACGAGACGAGGGAGGGAGCGAGGACTGCGGGATGGAGTTCCAGAGTGTGTGGGGTGGGGGACAGAGAGGTTGAAAGGCTGTCCGCCAATGGTCGGTGCGGGGAAACGGAGCAGGCCGGAGCCCGCTGAACGGAGGTACAAATTGAGAAGAAATCCCTCACTCAATCTCGCCTAATCTCACGTAAAAGCAAACCCGATGCGTACACGAAGGAAAAGCGAATTGAGGATATGGGAGAGAGGAATCGGAGGGTAGGTAGCGGCTCGCATGGAGATGAAACACTGGCACAGGCCAGTTAGACTGAATGTTTCTTTCCGTGCTGTAATGTGCTATGTAAATTAAGCCGGCAATCTGCTTCTAACATGAAATCTTGGCTGCGTCTGAAATCCTGGCTCATTCTATTTATTTAGTGTTTAAGGCTGGCAGTGGAGGAAAGTTTTTTTTTCATTAGCAATTTCTGAACTGAGAGTCTGTTCTTGGGACATGACGAGAGCCCACTGGCTACGTTCTCCGTAATGTGCAGCAATGACTTCAAGGCTTCATTGTTCTGGAATGTGTTTCACACACACACACACACACACAAAAAAAAAACACTGCAGTAACGCAGACATATGTTGTGTGGTTTCATCAGCCTTGATTCCTATCCTATTTATTCCACGTGAAAAAATTTAGATGGGGTTTAGAATTGGCCCCTCAATTCGATGAGTGCGTCGAACCTCCCTCCCTCCCTCCCTCCCTCCCTCCCTCCCTCCCCTCCCTCCCTCCTCCCTCCCTCCCTCCCTCCCTCCCTCCCTCCCTCCCTCCCTCCCTCCCTCCCTCCCTCCCTCCCTCCCTCCCTCCCTCCCTCCCTCCCTCCCTCCTCCCTCCCTCCCTCCTGCCCATTTCAAAGGTCGGTTAGATCGGGAAACCTTCCTCATGTTCTCATGGTGAATCCAGTCGTACTCTGGTTCTCTCTGGGTGTGCACCCCCTGCCCCTTCCCCCA
>CM068748.1:1026143-1116723 GCA_035084275.1 Hydrolagus colliei
TAGCACATGTAGTCGATCGAAAAGCTGAGACTCGTATGAGGGATTTACTATTCAGAGTGTTTCTAGGTTCACAGAATGTTTTTAATGGCGCAGGAGAAAAGGCCATTTGGCTCATTGCTAGTAAAAGTTTTAAGTTTTTGTTGGGATTCCTGCAGCTCAGTGGTTAGAGCACTCGCCTTGCAACTGAGAGACCTGGGTTCAATTCCAGGCAGGTCAGGGCGAAACCTTGGGTGACTTTCCTTACTCCACACACACACACCTGATAATAATCCCTCCCCCCCAAAAAAAAAAATTGGTCATTTTCAATCCACGACTGTTTGTGGGGACGCTGCTGTGCGCAATTGCTAGTCGCGTTTCACCCACATATATACATACGGTCAATTCACTTTACAGTATACTCTGTGAGGCGCCTTGAGACGTCTGGAAGATGTGAAAAGCGCTATAGCAAATGCAAGGATTACTATTAAATGCATTTACCCAAACTTGTATCGACCTAAATTTCAACGGCTGTACTCACTCTCATCAACTGGAGATCCATGTCACTCACACCAGAAGCAACGTCATTCCACTTTCAGCGACTAATATAGACTTTGTTTTGTACTGCACAGTAACTTCCTACGGTATTCTAATTGGCTTGCAGTTTTCTAGAGTCTCCTTTCAAGTGAGAGTTTTGTTTGGAGTCTTGTTTGTGTATTTCAAACTGGATCGTGGTGCTTTATAAACTGGGAACTTAGGTGACCCTGAAAGCAAATTCAATTAAATTAAACTCAGAATAAAGCGAAGGGGAATGACTCCACCAAATTGGTTGAGGTTAAAAAAAAAAGGCCCCATTCAATCTCATCCCTTTAAGAAAAGCCATCTTTCCGAGTTCCTTTGACCGAAAATTAAATAGCCAGAGCAAAAGTGACCTGAAGAAATAAACTAATTATTAATTAAAATAAATGGTATCAACGATTTTGTGGTCGCCCTGTACATTAGCAGGCTGGGTTGAATGTTTCACTCTTGTTTCTCATGTACAGTCAAGCTTTCTGCTAATAATAATAATAAACCTTGCATTTGATGTAGCGCTTTTCACGTCTTCTACACGTCTCAAAGCGCTTCACAGCATATACGGTAAAATGAATTGACTGTATATTTGTGGGCGAAACGCGGCAGCCAATTGCGCACAGCGGCGTCCCCCACAAACAGTCGCGGATTGAAACGACCAAATTATTATCGCGTATTATTAGGTGTGTGGAATAAAGAAATTTGCCCGAGGTTTCGTCCTGACCTGACCGGATTCGAAACACAGGACTCACGCTTGCAAGGCGAGTGCTCTGAGCTACAGGAGCTCCACCGATGCCTTTGAGTTGCTAATTGCCCTGTGTTTGAAGAAATACTTCCCGGTTCCGAAATTGCTCTTTGCAACCCGAACTTTGTACCTTTGTCCTCCTGACAGAGCACGTCTGAAAGTAGTTATAAATAGATCCTAATCCTTCCGTTTGAGGTTTGCGCCTTAGCACGTCATCGAGACCATCTCGATTGTCCTGGCTTCACTTTTCGATTCCATCTAACATCATTACAAAGGAGGCAGGTCTGGCATAACAAGAAATAATGGTTTGTGTTCCGATACCCGTTTGTTCTTTCGATGATTGTCCATCACAGAACGATTTTCACCTGAATTTCATTTATCGCAACAGAATTTGCTGGAGGGGGGGTGGGGGGAGTTTTTGTGTGACGTCCTTGATAAGTGTTGTGGAGTTCCTGTAGCTCAGTGATTAGAGCAACTCGCTTTACAAGCGTGAGACCTGTGTTTCGAATCCAGGCAGTTCAGGATGAAACCCTGGGCAAGTTTCTTTACTCCACACAAGCGCACACACGCACAGGCGCGTCTAATAATAATCCCTCCCTAAAATAACCTAGAATAACAATTGACTGCCGCGTTTCGCCCACAAATATACAGTCAATTCACTTTACAGTATATTCTGTGAAGCGCATTGAGACGTCTAGAAGATGTGAAAAGGCACTATATCAAAATGCAAGGTTTATTATTATATTTAATATAAATTATTATTAGATTATTATTGATGGCGTACACACATTCCAAAATGCTTCTTTCCTGCACTGCTGATACCCGCATGTCACAAGCAGGTGAACTTCAAGAGTATTCCTGGATCTGCAGTTTCAGGTCTACATTACAGCAGGAAAAAATCAATTAGATCAACTTAGTTCAATCAATCAATTCAGTTCTTTTGCCTTGATCTGAGAGCGTATTCATTTTTCTCTGCAAAAGCAAAGTTAGTGTTTTGTCCCTTCGATCGGGGCTTGATTTCTGCTTGTATTTTGCGTTTCGACAACTTTCATTCCTTGTGTCTGGACAATGTGATAAGGTTCTATATCAAACGCAAGCAGCATTGTTTACATCATTCAAATAAGGCCCCAAAATAAAAATTCCCCCCCAATGAAATTTACAGTTTTTCTCCTGTTTATCCTTGTCGTCAGAACAGACCCAGCAAATAATCTTGAAAAACACCCGGGTTTATATTTTGCGACAGCAACTGCCCTTGCTTCAGAAGCCTCTGCAACAGCCCCCAGTGAGACATCTCTTATCAAGGTTAAAGAAGCCAAAATTATCTAATCGCTGGCTCCTAAATCAACCCTCTAACCCTCTGAGGGATCATTTTTCATTGCTCTCCTCTACGCTGATTGCAGGGTCTCTCTTTATTGCGGCAGCAATCACACTCGTGTTTCTGGGAGTCGTTGCAAGTGTAAGTGATGAAACGCATTCCATACTGACAGCTTGTTTTTGGTAGTGTTGCGTTGGGGGTCTGAGATACAGGATGTATGGAAACTGAAGGCCTCTTGTATGTCACGAAACCTACATGTGGTGCAGCTCTGTCACATTTGCAGCTCGCTCACCATCTGGGCAACGTTTTCCCTATGAAACATATGCGACTGGGAGGGTGGGTGGGTGGGTGGAAGTGGGGGGGGGGGGGGGGGGGGGGGGGTGTCTGAATAACTCAGAGCACGAGAGTAAGAAAGAGAGAAATATTAACTTTGGCAGCTTTTCTTTGTGGTCATTAAGTGGCAAATGGTAAATTCTCACTTAATAACTCATAATCATAATAATAATAATGATCCTTGCATTTGATGTGGCGCCTTTCACGTCTTCGCGACTTCTCAAAACACTTTGCAGAATATACTGCAAACGTGAATTGCCCGTATGTTTTGTGGGCGAAACACAAGCAGCCAATTGCGTGCAGCGGCAGCGGCCCCACAAACAGTCGTGGATTGAGTGGCCGAATTATTATTATTTATGGGGTGGTGGGGGGGGGTGGGGGGGGGTGGGGGGGGTAGATATTATTATTACCTCAGGAAACGTGGATCCACCATTCGACTTAACAACTTACTCCTCGGTAAACAGAGGCGTGTGGAGTAAGGAAACTTGCCCAATGTTTCGCCCCCGCCTGGGAATTGAACCCGGGTCCCCTCGCTTGCTCTAACCACCGGGCTAGAGGACTCCCACCTGCTGTAGAGATGGTTATAATTAATAATCCCGTTTATGTATTCCCGACTGTGCTTTCAGGAGGAAATGAAAAGCAATATAACGCATAACCCGGTTTATACAGTAACTCGGTGGGACCTGGCTTCAATGTTTGTCTACTCGGTGAGAATGAAAGTATTTCTAGTGGTTGTCAGGGTATCAGTGTCTCCACACTTTTAGCCCCTTTCTTTGAGGCTATCGATTTGACTGCCTGTCATTTGACGTGAATTGTTTGCTCATTTCTCCCACAAAATATACAGTCAGTTCACTTTACAGTGTATTATTCTGTTTGGCGCTTTGAGGCCATTTAGAGACGAGACAGAATCATTATTATTTCTGGAAGTGCTTGGCATTCGATATAGCGCCTTATCACTTCTTCTAGACGTCTGAAAACTCTTCACAGGACATACTGTAAAGTGAATTGACTGTACATATTGTGGGCGAAACGCGGCAGCCAATTGCGCACAGCAGTGTCCCCCACAAACGGTTGTGGATTGAGTGACCAAATTATTTGGAGGTGTTCTTTCTCGAGGGATTATTCTCAGGTGTGCGGAGTTAGGAAACTTGCCCAAGGTTTCGCCCTGCTGGGAATCAAACTCGGGTCTCTCGCTTGCGAGGCGAGTTGCTCTAACCACTGACTCTACAAAAGTCAGATTTCCCAGCATTAATCTACATTAAAAAAACACCCCCCCAAATATGTTTTATCTGACCCGTTTGCCTGTGGTATTATGACAGTGTGTTGGTTTGAACATTTTTACTCTCGTTTCTCAAGCTGTTTACAATTATCGTCTCAACTAACTTTTCATTGTGTTTCCTGCACTCTTCACACGAGCAACAATCGACAATGTCGGATCAAATGTTAGAAGAGAAACTGGGTTCGGATAAGGGGAGGACAACTGGTAGAACTTTTTTCGTTTCAACTCAAACAAGTAAATGTATTTCTGGGCTACAACGGTCATCAGAACGGCATAGAAATCTTCTCACACTATTGAGGTTAACAATAATCCTTGCATTTTCATGTGGCGCGTTTCACGTCCCCGAGACGTCTCAAAGCGCTCCGCGGAATATACGGTAAAGCGAATTGACTGTATATTTGTGGGCGAAATGGCGGCAGGCAGGCAGGCAGGCAATTGCGCACGGCAGCGCCCCCCCCGCAAACCGTCGCGGATCGAAGTGGCTAAAGTATGATTGTTTTTTCGATTAGTACTCCAAATAAAGAGTGATAGACTCGTTTTAATAGTCAACTGTGAGCGTTTTAATCCGATATTGTACAAGTTTACGCTCTCCTCTGTAACGAAATGCAAACAGTTTGTATATTTCTCCCAGCGGTGCTGTTTCTCAAAGTATCTTCGCTATCCATGGGGTGTTGATCCAGCTGTCGCTGGCTCCATCCTGCTGTTATACCCCCCAAAAATATTGTTTAACAACACTATCTTGAAAACTAAACAGTGATTTACTTTCTAAGGAGCTGCTTATTTTAATAAGTACTTGTGGAGTGCAAAATCTAAACCTTGGTTTGCTTAATTGCTGTCAGTGTATTTAGTCTCTGAATGTAGGTTATACTTAAAGGGGCAATTTGGGGGCAGGTGTAAATCTGAGCAACCGAGAGCAAGAGTCGAATGGAACGGTGATAGGAAATCAAACCCACAGACAACAGTGAGCAGAGAGAGTCTCGGGAAGAGTTAAGGCAAGAGGATAGGAGTCATATAGATCAGTGGCTAGAGCACTTGCCTTACAAAAGTGAGACCTGTGTTCGAATCCAGGCAGGTCAGGGCGAAACCTTGGGCAAGTTTCCTTACTCCACACACACACACACACACACACACACACACACACACACACACACACTCACATGCCTCATAATAATCCCTCCAAAAGAAACTGGTCATTTCAATCCACGACTGTTTGTGCGGACGCTGCTGTGCGCAATTGGCTTCCGCATTTCGCCCACAAATATAGAGTCAGTAGACTTTACAGTATATTCTGTGAAGCGCTTTGAGACGTCTAGAAGACGTGAAATGCAAAGATTAGTATCATATCAAATGCAAGGATTAGTATTATTATTATTGTATAACCATAGGGGTAAAATTCCACTCCGTGACGCAACATTTCAGACTGTCGGAAAATTCTTTCAACGGAGGCCTTATTTTTGAAGTTGGTTTTCTGTAAGAGCCACAGAACTACCGGCCGGAAAGCTAAGACCGAACTCAACAATTTGCCAATTTCTGAATGCGCAGGAAGATTGTCACAGGGTGTACCGTAAATTGGGAGTGAGTGTGTATTTCTAGGCAAACACAAAGCTACGTTGATAGAGTGCATCTCGACCGAGGTGAAATTACACCCGAATCGAAGGGCACGAAAGATAACAAGCCCCCATTTTATTTTTGAACAACAAACAAAAGGAAACTCCTGAATTCCGTCCTTCCGAAACTGTAGAGGGCACTGGTCTGGCCGATGAGTACATTGTACGGTATCTCGCTCTTAACTTTTGCTGAGGCATGTGGTCACAGAAGATATCTAGAGTTCCAGAAAGTCTGGAACTCCTCTTAAGTTTTTTTTTACACACACACACACACCACAGAAACCTCAAAAGTTCAACAGACATGAAAAGCCAAGTGTCAATAAGGCGAGTAAAGCCTCGATGCGTTTTGGGGCCAAAACCTTGACATTTGATCACGTGCAGTTGACATTCCTTGTTCTGCTCTGTCACATCCAAGAACACGGTTTCGGAGCAGGCGTGCCAAAGGTTCAGATTTGCCAAAATATCGCCCGTCTGCTTGAGTCTCACCGGAAACGGTTATCCGAGTCTCCGGTTTGGGAGACGCAAGCGGTTTTGTAACCTGCGGCCGCCTGACTGGATCGGGATCTGCCTACAACCAAATGGCTTTTATGTCAAACTCTCAGTTCCGCAGCCAGCCCGCCTTCATCTCTCTGCCTGTTCATGTGCACCTTTGGTGAAACGGTGAATCCTGTAGTTTGGTTATACCGTATAGCGATATCGTTACTTGCATTTGATATGGATGTCGCCTGACCCCCACACTCTGGAACTCCATGCCGCAGTCCCTTCGCCTCGCCCCCCTCCCCCGCCCCCCCCACACCTCGCCTCCTTCAAGGTCGGTCTCAAGACCCTCCTCTTCAACCGTGCCTTCCAACGCTCTCTCCCTCCCAGTGTAATTGTGGGCGAATGCGCCAGGAACCACAAATATCCACGTGGGTACAGCCCTTTTCACGTCGGAAAAGGACGTCCCAAAGGCGCCGAAACCAATACTGCGTGCCTCAGTGTCTCCCGAACGGGAGTGAAAAATTATTATTTAGACTGTTTGTGGGGACTCTACTGTGCACAATTGGCTGGGTTGGTTGGCTCACAAAATAGACAATCAATTCACTTTACCGTATATTCTGTGCTTTGAGATGTCTCAAAGGTGTTATATCAAATGCAAGGATTATTATGATGATGATGGTGATATAAACAACTAATACTTAGCTCATTCTATGTGGCTGAGGTGCATCTTTTGAGGCAGAAAGTGCGAATTGTCAAGGCTTGGGTGATAAAACTCATGATCTTCAACAACAACGACAACTTGGATTTATACAGCGACCTCACTCCAATGCCGGAGGGCGTCTCAGAGCGCTTCCCAATCAGTTGCCAGGGGCCGAGCCAGAGGGAGTGGGGGAAGAAGGTGACCGATCCTCTCTCCAGGACAGAGAGCCAATGCGGTCCGGCGAGGCCTAGGGTAACCGGGTAGCGCAGTTTGGTACGGGTGAGAATGCGGGCGGTGGAGTTCTGTACGAGCGAGATGTTATCTTCGAAAAGCAGTCGCTCAGTGTTGCGGTGGAGAATATCAGGCTGACACTTTTGCGAGGAGGAATAAGATACGTTGACAGGAACAGTGTTTGCGACGGAGGCGGGCGGGAAAAAGGTGGATGCGCGCGAATCAACCTATTGTCTGTAACTCGGGACTGTTCATTGTGAACCTGGCCGCAACCCATTTTGATGAACTAATTTTAAAAAAAACTCATTAATAAATAACTGACTTCGTATCAGGCTTCATAATCCGCCAAAGATACGTGTGCAAACAAGCTGTCCATCTCAATTTTTACATGAGGTCAGCATTTTTGATGGAAACAGCCCCGACGTTAGTGGGGAGGAGAGGGTTTGTTTGCAGACTGTTGATGAATAACTGTCGATATCCCTTTCCAGATGATACTTGGTCGATGATATATGGCCTTTCGCTCTATTGTTTCCATAGAACCCACAGATTAAGTGGCGCAATTCAACTCTGCTTCGCTGCAACTTTGTCAAACGCATTGCGTCAGCGAAGCGCGGAATGAATGGGTTTTATAAGCGCGAGTTGAGAGCAACGTCGAAGGGAATAACAACAACGACAAGATTACACTTGTACAGCGCCTTTCACGTCGGGAGGATGTCACAAGGCGCTGGACAGTCATTGTTTCAGAGCCGAGCTGGGGACGGGGGGGGGGTGGGGAAGGAGGGAAGGGGAGGGGGATTAGGAGTTTCCGATGGGTCCATCGAAGAGGAGAGTCTTGAGGCGAGACTTGAAGGAGGCCACGGAGGGGGCGAGGTGGAGGGATTATGGGATGGAGTTCCAGAGTTTGGGGACAGAGTGGCTGAAGGATCGCCCGCCAATGGTGGGGCGGGTGGGCCGGGGGACATGGAGCAAGCCGGAGCCTGCTGAGCGGAGGGAGGGGGGCGGGCAGGTTGTTAGGGGTTTAGGAGGTCGCGTATGTAGGGTGGGGCGAGGCCGTGAAGGGCTATGAATGTGAGGACGAGGATCTTGAATTGGATCATAACGTCCTCTCTCTCTCTCTCTCCCTCTCCCTCTCTCTCTGCAGAACGAGACTATTTCAACCTTTGCGAGAAGCTGCCAATTGGAAGACTCCTTTTCCGGCAGTTCTGTGAAACCCAACCAGAATTCGAGCACTACATAAACTTCCTCGACTTAGTGGTAAGTTGACGGTCTGGACTTTACTTGGTGTTGATGTCTGTTTGTTGAGTTCCGGGACAATGATCGAAGGGCGTTTAATGGCTCTTGACGCCCTATAAAAGCACCTCCCTCCCCCACTCGTTTGACAGAGAATCACGTAGCCAACGAGTCAGTGGTGAGGGGGGTGGAAGGGGCGGGGACAGGTTTGGGATGAGGGAGGGCACAGAGGCATGAGGGCAACTGAAGGCACGGTCGAAGAGGAGGGTCTTGAGACCGGTCTTGAAGGAGGCGAGGGAGGGAGTGAGGCGGGAAGGGATTGTGGGTTGGACTTCCAGAGTGTGGGGGCAGAGAGGCTGAAGGCCTGTCCGCCAATGCCAGGTCTGGTCGGGCGGGAGACGAACTTGCGGTAGATTGTTAACGCAGCTCTCAGGATGTTAAAAATACAAGAGCGAGTATTTGGCTCCTGAACATTCAAAGCCTCTGAGAGAGACTGTGTAGTTTGACTTTCCGCCTCCAACATAATATTTGCTTGAGACCGGTATGAAATGTGGAACGCTACCCAGATTAGCCTACTCTCTACTCTACGGGTGACTGCATTTATGTTTTGGGCCCTTTGATTTTTTTTTGTCTTTCCTCCAAAGCTTTGTTCATGCCATAAAATGGGCTGAACTTTTTGAGTCGGATCCAGGCGAATTTAGTACTTTGCACCCAGGCGGATAAGTTCTATTTCCTCCCCCCAAAAAAAACTTTTGGTTTCCATGGCAGCAGAGAGAGAGAGGTCACTGCCGGTGTAGTTGAGTTGGCACTATGGTGAGTCCTCACCTTAAAGGTGGGCCTGGATTCATCAATTCGGAACTAGACGTCCAATATTTTTCATGATCGTTAGCCGATAAACGCAAGCGACTGCAGATCGGGAGTGAAAATAGGAAGCACGGGTGGGGTAGAGCTTACTGGGGGGGTGGGTGGGTGGGTGGCTGGCTTGGTGGGAGAAGCTAAGCAAGATCGAGGAACGTTAGTTGACTCATCTGCTCACCATTGTCAAAACAGTGTGTGAGGCGGCAAAAACAAAACACACAAGGCTTGGTTTTATTGCCAAATCGGTTTGAGTTCAGATCCCCAACCAGGGTCACAGCAATGCTGTACACTGCTGTGGTCAGCTGGAGCTAGCTAGTAGATGGAGAGAGTAACTCAGATGAATAGTATTGTTGAGCAATGATTAGACGAGTCTCGAAACAGAGAGATCTCCATCAAAAAGGCTTCATGTAAAGTTTGAAATGGGTTTGAGAAAGTAAGCCCAGAACAGTGCTTTGGAATAATAATAATAAATAATAATCCTCACATTTGATATAGCGCTTTTCACGTCATCTAGATGTTTGTGGATTGGTAATTAACGACTGGAACAAGTTGTCAGATAGTTGTTTAAGGAACAGTGTCAAGCTGTGATGGGAAGGAGGAGATCAGATGGGCCGAAGGATATTCTTCATCCCAACCTCTCCTGTGATTGACTGAAGGTTTTAAGATGGTGCACTGCGTTGATAATGAGAATAATAATAATCCTTGCATTTTGATAAAGCGCTTTTTTCACTTCCTCTAGACGTCTCAAAGCGCTTCACAGAATATACTGTAAAGTGAATTGACGGTATATTTGTGGGAGAAATGCGGCAGCCAATTTGCACACAGCAGCGTCCCCCACAAACAGTCGGGGATTGAAATGACCAATTTTTTGGGGAGGGATTATTATTAGGCGTGTGGAGTAAGGAAAGTTGCCCAAGGTTTCGCCCTGGCCTGGATTCGAACACAGGTTTGTAAGGCGAGTGCTCTAACCGCTGACTCCACAGGTGTTGGAAAATTCTGAAACAGTCTCAATTTGGAAGCCGGTTTTCCACTGTACTCAAAAAGGAGTCTTTACAAATTAACCAAGAAAAACGATTTGCATTTATATTGTGTCCTTCACTTAAGTAGTGTCTGTGAGCACTTAAATTAAGAATTCATTTTCAAGTTTTCCAAAAAAAAAGACGACGGTGGCCTTAATTAAGGATAAGAACATTTGGATTTTCGGACCTGCTTGAAATCTAAACAGTTATAATGACAAAGAAAAAAGTTGGTGTTTCTACAAAACCATCCCCCCGCTGAACTGAGTGGTTGGTATTCGAAGATCAAAGGAACAATTGAAATCCATTCACAAGACGCCATATAACTCAACCCGTACCGTACGAGTATTTCAATGCAACGGGACTGTTCTAAAATAATTGAACTCGCTGATAACTAATGGACTGTTTATCAGATCAGCGAAAGAACAGTCTTAAAAATGAAAGTTAAGAATTCACTCTTTATCAGCAGAGCTGCTGAGCAAATTTAGATGTACAGCACTTGGCTCTCGTAATGAAACCTTGCCAGTAACTCCCAATTGGAAAATGCTTTTCATATCAAACCATTTTATTGCCATCAAGATTTGGATTTTATTCGAAACTATCCAGACACTCTGCTGGAACGCAAAGAAGATAAATGTACTTGTTTGGATCTGATTGAATTGGGAGCTGTGGTATTGTAAAATACGAGCTCTATAAATCCAGCTCTGAGACTTTCGGGGGTTAGAGAGACTTAGGGATATTTTGTTGCTCCTAATAGTTCGTTTCTCTAATGCTGGGGAACAATCAAGCGGCTTCCTTTTGCATTGACCTCCTCCACCCCCACCACCCCCCCCCCCCCCCACCCCTTAATGATTTTATCTTATTTCAAAGGAAGGCGTTCCCACCTTGTAGTCTGGAACGATTTCCTTTCCTACCATAAATGGCACTCTGGGTAGCTGAGGCCAAGCAACAACAACAACGGCGACAATTTACATTTGTTGCAGCGCCTTTCACATTTTGGAGGACGTCCCAAGGCATTGGCGTTTTGCACGTTCCTGACTACGGAGTCCCTGTAGCTCAGTGGTTAGAGCACTCGCCTCACAAGCGAGAGACCTGGATTCGATTCTGGGCAGGTCAGGGCGAAACCGTGGGCACGTTTCCTTCCTCTACACACACACGTGCCTGATAATAATCCCTCAAGAAAAAAAAACAATAATAAATTGGTCACTTCAATCCACGACTGTTTGTGGGGGACGCTGCTGTGCGCAATTGGCTGCCATGTTTCGCCCACGAATATACAGTCAATTCACTTTACAGTATATTTTATGAAGCGCTTTGAGATGTCTAGAAGACGTGAAAAGCGCGACATCAAATGCAGGGATTATTATTATTGTATCCATTGCAAGGATTATTATTTTTATTATTACGCCAACTATTTTAGAAGCAAAACAGAAGGTAGGATTGGGAAGAAGAAATGTATTGCAAACTGCAAGCGTTTTATCGGAAACTTGTTGCTCATTCTGAACGTCGGGGCGCTCGGAACTGTGTTAAGACTTGAGCAAAAATACATTCGCATGCCGACGAGATAACATAACCAGCCTCAGAAAATTGCTACGGTGTCGTGTTAGCAGACGCACTGTAATAATGTGCACTGCAGTGCAAACGTTTGAAACGCACGGTTTATAAGTGCTGTATCTCATTTTCAATCGAAGTGCCCTTCGAATTAATGAATGGCGCGCAATCTAGCTAGCAACGTTTGCGAGCTCGCTCTCTGGGTTTGAGAGATAAATCCCTCTGGGGGAGATATTCTCTGGCGAGAGATCGCTTCGTTCGGCCTCAGCACTTTCCCTTTAACAGCGATGCCTTAATAAAGCAGATGAATTGTTAATGAGTAAATAGATGGAAGGTCCTAACATTATGTAAGCAGGAACTGACTTTAAATGGTAAAGTGAGTCACCAGAGGTTTTTCATATTTGCAGTTTCCTGTGGAATGCCTGGAAGCATTGTCTTGGACTCGACTAAAAAAAATTCAGGCGGGGGGTGTGGGGGGTGGAGGTGGATTGGGGAGAAACAATGGATTATTTCTGCAAGGCATCAACCGGTTGATACTAATCTTTTTTTGTTCGCCCGACAAGGAAAAAAAATTAGCCATGAAACGTACGTAAAGCTCAGTTTCCCTCAAGTGCGCATTTCCCGTTTCATAAGGAACACAGAGAGAGAGGGAGAAGAGAGAGAGAGAGAGAGAGCAAAGCTTTCTGAAGGTGGTACTGTATAGGGTGAAGGTTTGCCTGGATTTCTGGGTCCTAAAGCTCTAGATTTCAAGGGTCAGAAATAAAACCAGATAATAATAATAATAGCACTAATCCTTCCATGTGATATAGTCTTCGAGATGTCTCAAAGTGCTTCACGGAATATAATAATAATACTGTATAATAATAATCCTTGCATTTGATATAGCGCTTTTCACATCGTATCGACGTCTCAAAGCGCTTCACAGAATATACTGTAAAATGAATTGACTGTATATTTGTGGGCGAAACGCGGCAGCCAATTGCGCACAGCAGCGTCTCCCACAAACAGTCGTGGATTGAAAGGACCAATTTTATTATTGTGGGTTTTTTGGACGGATTATTATGAGGCGTGTGGAGTAAAGAAACTTGCCCAAGGTTTCGCCCTGAACTGTCTGGATTCGGACATAGGTCTCACGCTGTTAAGGCGAGTCCTCTAACCACTGAACTACAGGAGCTCCACGATTATACTGTAAAGTAAATTGACTGAGTATTTTGTGGGTGAAACATAGCAGCCAATTGTGTACAGCAATGTCCCGCAAACAGTTGTGGAATGAGTGATACGCAATCACACACACACACAGTCACACACTCAATCATACACACACACACACAGTCACGCACACACATACACACACACACACACAGAAGCCTGTGCAAGTAAAGAACGAACGCCACTTAGAAAGACAGCGTAATAGGAAATGTATCAGATCAGCTTAAACGCGGCCATAAATTAGTCGACGCTGTAATGGATCGCACAAAGCGAAATTTCATTTAGAACAAAAACAAAATCTGGATCCCGGAATTGTTGCAGCGTCTGCGGAATCCTGCGAGACCACATTGGCCTTGACTTAATTGAGAGTGTCCCACATTACCAGCAAATATTGAAATCTTCATGATTTTTTTTTAAATCCTCCGGCGCAGTTCAGCCCCTGATGCACCGACATATATATATATATATATATGTATCTGCAGTTTGGGGTTTTGCAGCCCACATCTTCTCCCCCCCCCCACCCCACTTCCAAGCAAAATGTTTTAAAACCTGCTCGGATAGATTCCCCCTTCCCCCTTCTAAATGGACTGAAGACGTTCTTAAAGTTTCCTCCCCCGCGTCCAGTATATGTGTGCGATGGGACACCGCTGTGCGCCATTTGGCTGCCGCGTTTCGCCCGCAAGATACGCGGTCAGTCCGTTTTACAGTGTATTCTGGGAAGCGCCTTGAGACATCTCGAGGCCTACAAATACATATATATGTGTATGGTTTTGATTTGTGCTTCACTTCACAAGGTCATGAAAGAGGTTCAGTTGAACAAAGCCTTTCATCCCATTTTATAGTCTTGGTTAATCCTAAAGTACAGTTCTGAGTTTAGTTTTTTGATTTGATATGTAAAATGTAAACTCCTCAACAAGATCCCCTCTGAGATATCTTAGCTGGTTCTTGATGCTGTGATGGGATGCACTGCAAGTTGACATCAATGGTGAAACTTGCCAACTTCTAGACATCTCAAAGCGCTTCACAGAATATATTGTAAAATGAATTGACCGTATATTTGTGGGCGAAACGCGGCAGCCAATTGCGCACAGCAGCGTCCCCCACAAACAGCCGTGGATTGAAAATGACCAATTTTTTATTATTTTTTTGAGGGATTATTATTAGGCTTGTGTGTGTGTGTGTGTGTGTGTGTGTGTGTGTGTGTCGGGTAAGGAAACTTGGCCCAAGGTTTCGCCCTGACCTGCCTGGATTCGAACACAGGTCTCACGCTTGTAAGGCTCTAACCACTGAGCCACAAATTGATTGCAGCAAAGGATATTAGGAGGGCTAATACTCTTTCCCCCACCCTAGTCACAGCCACGTGAGAAGAGATGAACAGCAAATAATGGCACAATGACCGTGTAGATTTACTGCCCTGTGTAGTGTCAGTAGATTTTTTTTCTTCTTCTTAATATTTATTGGCGATGGTAATATGGCGCCATCACTAAGCATCTCATAATGAGTTACTGATCACATTGGGCCAAGGATTTCCCTTGCCAAAAGTTAGTAAGTAAGTAGAGGTACTTTAGATATTCTCATTAATGTTTACTTCATTGATGCCACCTCCCTCCCTCCACTCCCTCCCTCCCTCCCTCCCTCCCTCCCTCCACTCCCTCCACTCCCTCCACTCCCTCCCTCCCTCCCCCCCCCTCCTTCCCCGTGCCACAGTCTGAAAATCTGTTCATGTGAAATCAGCATTGCATCGCTGAATAACGTTAATGACCACTGCGCTGATAGTCTTCAGCTAAGAGTCCTGTAGCTCAGTGGTTAGAGCACTCGCCTTACAAGGGTGAGAGAGACTTGTGTTCGAATCCAGGCAGCGCAGGACGAAACCCTGGGGCAAGTTTCCTTGCGCCACGAATAATAATCCCTCCAAAAAAAACACGCAATAATAAAATTGGTCATTTCAATCCACGAGTGTTTGCGGGGGACGCTGCTGTGCGCAATTGGCTGCCGCGTTTCGCCCACAAATACACAGTCAATTCACCTGACATTGTATCCCGTGTAGCGCTTTGAGACGTCTCAAAGATGTGATAAGGCGCTATATATATATCAAATGCAAAGGTTATTAGAGCGAAACCTTGGGCAAGTGGCCTTACTCCACACACACAGGCCTGATAATAATCCCTCCCCAAAAAAAAGCAATAATAATTTGGTCATTTCAACCCACAACTGTTTGTGGGACGCTGCTGTGCACAATTGACTGCCGTGTTTCGCCCGCAAATATACACAGTCAATTGACTTCACAGTAGATTCTGTGAAGCGCTTTCATCAGAAAGCGTGAAAAGCGCTGTTATCGAAGGCAAGGATTATTATTTTTATTATTACGCCAACTGTTTTAAAAGCGAAACAGAAGGTAGGATTGATAGGAAGAAAAAATATATTGCAAATTGCAAGGGTTTTAACGGAAACTTGTTCATCCTGAACGGCAGGGCGCTAGGAGCTGTGTTAAGCCTTAAGCAAAAATACATGACGAGATAATGTAACCAGCCTCAGAAAATTGTTATTCAAAAGGATGAGATTTTTTTTCCCAGGGTCCTGATCAAGAATTCCCCAGGGAAGGCAAATTAGTCCGTGCAGTTCCTGTCTTGTTCGAGGGACATTGATGTATGCAAAGTTGTTGCCCGTAAATACAGTCACTACAGTTGGCAGAAGTAATTTGAAGTTGTTTCAAAAGTTAATCAAGGTTCGGCTGCAACTGCTTTTTTTTTATAGGAGTCTGTTGCATTTAGGTAGTATTTTTCTTTGTGAGAGTGGAAAAGAGGGAGCGAGGGAGGGAGGGAGGGAGGGAGGGAGGGAGGGAGGGAGGGAGAATTCTTAGGATCTTTCATCTCTGAATCCCGGGTTTGAACCAAATCCACACTGATTAAATTTGGATTTCCTTTCTGCTGAATGCTTTAAGGGCTTTATGTAAAACGAGATTTGGGGGTGAGAAGGTGAGGTCTCAACCCAAGCCTTATTTGTTCAGTATATTAGTCCTATATATGTAGATATATATCAGCACGGAATCAAAAATCCATGCTAAATTGAGGAGTTTAGGTATTTAATCCACGTGGGACATTGTCTAAGAAACAACTTTTGTTGAGGCTGGCTTTCTGAGTTTAAAGTGTTCCATTGGTTAACACCCGATGGCCCTCTCTTTGATAAGAACAAATGATTTAACCAATTAATCGCAAAACTGCTAATTGCATTGTCCCGGATCCTCACCTATGCCGCATACACGCACACGCACACACACGCACACACGCACACACACACGCACACACACACACACACACACACACTCACACACACACACACGAACACACACACACACAGACACACACACACGCACACACACACGCACACACACACGCACACGCACACACACACACAGGCTGCGTTTCACTCCGATTGCTCACAGACGTGAAATTTTTACATGGATCTTAATTTTTACATGGGGGGGGGTGATTTTTTTGGGAAGGAGAGAAGGGTCTGTCAATATGGGGAACCAATTAGCTCTGTATGGTTTGCGCGTAAGCCTAACTAACAGATGTTTTGTCCATTCTTGCCCTGCAGTCTGCTGCTCTAGGGAGTAAAGAAATACAAACGTTTAATCCCCGTTTGCTTTTTTTTCTTACTTATTATTATTATTAAAGGGGAAAAAAAGAAGCCGAGTTTCAAACTCCCAGCACGAGAAAATATTTGCCACAACTGCAGTAAAATACAGATCATTTCCGGCTTGTTGAGTCGAAAGGCATTTGTGTTTCCCAGATGTACGATACAACTGATTGCTTTGTTTATGTATGTGACCTCTTCTGTTGCTTTTGTCATTTGTAAAAATTACTTGGGAGAGAGGTGGGGGGTGGGGGGCGGGGGCTTTGGGGGGGTGGTGGGGGAGGAGATGGTTTTATTTTCCCTCTCTCTCTCTCTCTCTCTGTTAGACTGCTAATCCCAGCTCTGCATTGGGAGTGTCAGCCTAACCCACGCGTGTTCAGAGTCCTCGAATCCACAGCCTTCTAACTCAGAGTTACTACCCAACTGCTGGATGGTGACAAATGATTGCAGCAACAACAGCTTATAGATTATTCAACTCAATTCAGGCGGGTTAGCGTCCCAGAGACTTGACAGTGGCGGAGTCTGACAATTTGACACGACTGTGTGCGTGGGGGACGCTGCTGTGCGCAATCGGCTGCCGCGTTTCGCCCACAAATATACACAGTCAATTCACCTTACAGTGTATTCTGCGAAGCGCTTTGAGACACAGTCTAGAAGACGTGAGAAGCGCTATATCAAATGCAAGGATTATTATTATTATTATTATTATTCTGTATCTGGTTGCATGGAACATTCCCTTGACGAAACTGGTCTGCGGTTTGCAATCAGATACGTTTGCAAAGCTGTAATCAATGCACATTTTGTTCGTGGCCTGTGAGTTCAGGATCAAATCTTTGAAGGCTGCGTTGCCAATCTGGAGTCAGATTTTCGCAAATGGGATCGTAAGTGTCGTTATGACTGAACGTAAGCTTCTAGCTTTCAGTGGCGGGCGGCCTTGTTCTCTGGTAAATATAATATGAAAATAATAATGATAATGGTCCTCGCATTTGATCATGGGATTTGTTGGACGTTGTAGTGACGTATGTATTGAAGGCGAACGTAGGGTCACTACACAACAACAACAACAACAACAACTTGGATTTTATATAGCGCCGGACGGCGTCTCAGAGCGCTTCACAATAACGCATCCCGGGCCTGAGCCAGGGGGAGGGGGAGGGGGAAAAAGGTGACCGAAAACGCAGTCAAAAAGAAAAGTCTTTAGGCGCGACCTGAGAAAAGGAAAGGGAGGGTGGGGGGGGGGGGTGTTGAGGCGAAAGGGAGTGAGGGAGTTCCAGAGCCTCGGGGCGTCGTGGCTGAAGACACGACTTCCGACAGTGGAACGGAGGATTCGGGGGGACGAGGAGGAGGCCAGACCAGGTAGAGCGAAGGCAACACAACTGGCTGGTGGTGATATGAATCCTGACGTTTGCCTCTCACACTTCCAACGGCTGTAAACTCCGGGGAGAGATTGGTCGAGTTTATTTTCAGGGTGGCGAGTTTGGCGTGGGTATAAATAAAGCAGGACGGGGTGTCGATAAGATGTGGGCTGATGTTGCTACAGACGAGTTAAGTCAGGGATCGAGTTAATCACGAAAGTACCGTTAATATTAACAGTAAAAGGTTTGGTGTGTGTTCTCTGCAATTCAGGCATACGTCAGGTTATTTTCTTCCTGTGAAGTGGAATTTAATACTAATGAAGAATGGTAAAAAAAAAAAGCCATTACAGTACCAGTCGCATACCAGTAAGTTTGAACGGGTTCCGCAATTGTTCCTTTGCTTGTAGCCTTTGCCTGCAAGCCACCGATTTAATCTGCTTTTGATTAGCTGCTTAATGGATGTTGATTTAGTTTGTCAGTATTTTCTTAGCCTTGAGTTGGCTCCTTCAACCAGCTAATAATAATAATAATAATAATAATCCTTGAATTTTATATCGAGCCTTATCACATCTTATCGACGTCTCAAAGCGCTTCACAGAATATACTGTACAGTGAATTGATCGTTTATTTCTGGGCGAAATGCGGCAGCCAATTGCGCACGGCAGCGTCCCCCCCCCCACACACAGTCGTGATCAGTTTTATTATTTTTTTCCTTGAGGGATTATTATCAGGAGTGTGGAGTATGGAAACTCGCCCGAGGTTTCGCCCTGACCTGCCGGGATTCGAACCCCAGGACTTTCGCTTGCGAGGCGTGTGCTCTAACCACTGAGCTCCAGGACGTCCACACAAACGTCGGTATGCTTTCCCCCGCCAATGTCTCTGGATGAAATGGCAAGGAATTAGTTTTGTTTGATGTCCACCTCGCACCAAACGCACATCAAAGAAAAATAATTCCTCGCTTTGAGGAACTCGTTCCCCGTGCCTGTAAATCAATCAATGTTCGCAAAAGAAAGCGATTTCACGTCTTAAACAGACCCAGTCGCTTATTTGTATTGTGTTTGTATTTGTCGAGCCATTTGAGCAAACGTTTAGAATTAACCCTTCAGTTCTGATTCGTTCAGCTTCGAACCCCAGCTGCATTACAATAGGATCATGAAAACCTTAATAATAATAATCATCATTGAATTTGATACAGCGCTTTGAGACGTCTTCCAGGCATATATTATTTCTATAAATATATTATTTCTATAATAAATCTCTCCCAAAAAAAACACAATAATTAAAATTGGTCATTTCAATCCACGACTGTTTGTGGGGGGGACGCTGCTGTGCTGTGCGCAATCGGCTGCCGCGTTTCTCTCTCCCACAAATATATACAGTCGATTCACTTTACAGTATATTCTGTGAAGAGCTTCGAGACGTCTAGAAGAAGTGAAAAGCGCCGTATCAAATGCAAAGATTATTATTACATTATTGTCGTTTAGGACATCCTCCTGACGTGAGAGGCGCTAAACAAATTCAAGTTGTCATTATCGTTGCGTCCTTCTAAGTTGTTGTGCAGGATGGAAATCTGCATGAGATGGTGACGTAGGTAGAAACTGAACGCGCATTTTGAAGTTTTAAGTGGGATCTGTTGACGCGAACCGCATCTGTGACTTAGAGACGATCTGCCTGCAGTAAACTCAGATGGTAGCACCTTCTGGTGTGTTGCGTTGAATCGCAAACAAGTTGAGCCAGAAAATCTAAAACAGTTTCCTTTTACTTTGTCGAACAAAAAAAAAAACTGTACGTCCTGGATTGCATCCAAGCCATAAATTTCCCGAGGAAAGATTCTCACCAGGTTTTTCACACACACACACACACACACACACACACACACACACACACACACACACACACACATACGCAAACTAACTCACACTTGACACACGCATCCTCGCACATACTGACACACACACACAAACACACACACACACACCGTACACACTCACCATACACACTCACACCCCTCCCCTTTGTC
The DNA here is from genome assembly GCA_035084275.1 of Hydrolagus colliei. NCBI lineage: Eukaryota > Metazoa > Chordata > Chondrichthyes > Chimaeriformes > Chimaeridae > Hydrolagus > Hydrolagus colliei. The sequence continues at coordinate 1,046,255 of CM068748.1, forward strand.
AATGATATAAAAAATAATATAATAATCCCTTGCATTTGATAAAGCGCTTTTCACATCTTTATCGACGTCTCAAAGCGCTTCACAGAATGTACTGGAAAGTGAATCGACTGTGTATTTGTGGGTGTGTATTCACCCAAATAACTTGCTCACCACTGTTTTTAAAATGTAACTCACTCACCTACAAAATTATATTTCGGGAGCGCGGATGGACACGAAAGTCTTTTAAGGGTTTCCGCAGTGGCGTGCGGACCACGAGTGACCCTTGAATACTAAAAGGGACGATTCTGTGCGGTTCTGACGCGTTGGCTTTCTGCCTGCGGTAAACTCCTGCTGTGATTCATTGCCTCTTACTCTTCATTTCCTAGACAGAGTATGAAGTTACACCAGATGAGAAACGTGCCGAGAAAGGACAAGAGATGATCAGCAAATACCTCACGCCAGAGGTAAGGTTGGGGAGCATCAAGGGTTGACGGACTTTTTCCGCTCCGTTCCGCGTGTGTGATTTTTGTTTTAATCTATGAGTACAGGTAGACACCATCTTAACGTCGTAGTTTGGTTCATGCAAAGCGCCACTTTAAGCGAAACGACGTGAAGCGAATACATTTTTCCTGTAAGAATGAATTTAAAAACTGGAGTGAGGTTCGTTTGGACATTTTTCGTCAAACTTATCTGAAAAAAAACATTATATTCGCTCCCTGACTGCCTGCCCGGCTCGCTCGCTAGCTCCCTCCCTGGCTCGCTCGCTCCCTCCCTCCCTCCCTCCCTCCCTCCCTCCCTCCCTCCCTCCCTCCCTCCCTCCCTCCCTCCCTCCCTCCCTCCCTCACTCACTCACTCACTCACTCACTCACTCACTCACTCACTCACCTCACTCACTCACCGTCGTGCCCCCTTTCCACCCGCCTGGCGAACGACGTAACAGCGAACGTCAAGACATGAAATTAATATATCTTCCTAATGTATCAGTAACGTAATAACAAAAAAAAAACGTTAACCGATGCGACGTTAAGTGGGATCTACCTGTACTGTACTTCCTCACTTAACGAGAGATCAGTGCCTTTGAGCTCCCTGTCCTTCAAAACCGGTCAACTTGTATTTGTTTTGGTGGGCAGCCAGGCCAGGCCTATGTTGGAACGAGAAATTTGACTTCTCTGAAAGAATTTGCATGAATGAATAGTTATTGATAGTGATCTATTTACAGATATATATACAGCAGTTTTGCCCACGCAAATACACAGTCAATTCACTTTACAGAATATTCCGTGAAGCGCTTTGAGGCATCTAGAAGACTTGAAAAGCGCTAGATCGAACGCAAGGATTATTATTATTATTACTGTACATTCTTATCAAACTTCCAAATCAACTCTCTCTCAAGTGTTCATAACTAGAGAGTTGCCATTGAATGCTATTGATTATGAAACCTGTTTCACGGATATCATCCTGATAATAATCCCTCAAAACCAAAACAATAATAAATTAATCATTTCAACCCACGACTGTTTGTGTGGGGGACGCTGCTGTGCGCAATTGGCTGCCGCGTTTCGCCCATATATATATATATATATATGTACAATCAATTCACTTTACGGTATATTCTGTGAAGCGCTTTGAGACGTCTAGAAGACGTGAAAAGCGCTATATCAGATTGCAAACGTCATTATTATTATGATTATGATTCATACGCTGAGGTGCCAAACTGAGTTATTATTAGGAAAAAAAGCCAGTTCGATTCAAACCGCGATTGTTTATCGAAACGGTTTATTCTGAGAGCTGTGCGCATTTTCATACGTCTATTCAAATTAGCCACCATTTGAAGAATGTCGCCACTGTGACCCAATCGTGTGAAATACCGGGATCGTTGACACCAGCCTGTAAGATCCTGTCCGGTTTTATATGCGCACAAAATCAATCACCAGCTTAGATACTGCACGAAAGCAGATTTGATCTGGCAGGCAAAGCAGATTCTGATGAGGCTGACGACGTCAGCCACATTATGAAAATGCACTGGCTTTTGCATTGTGCGCATTACGCGAGCCTCAAACCTTAACAGGAGTGAAACGCTGGGAGCCAAGCCTTTGGCTACAAAAACACACAGTCATTCCACTTTGCAGTATGTCCTCGGCACGTCCGTAGATTTCACGTCCGTAGATGTGACGTTCCCGAGGTGCTGGACAGCCGGGTCGGGACCTGAGCTAGGGAGGTGGGAGGTGCGAGGGAGAGTTGGGAGGGCAGCAGAAGGCACGGTCGAAGAGGAGTGTTCTTGAGACCGGCCTTGAAGGTGATACGATCAGACACTGTTGTAAAATGCCAGGATTATTTTGATTGCGATTATCACGATCACATCCCGGTTCACAGCCGGGAACCAGTTTCCTGATGCATCGACCGGTATGGAGTAACCAAAATTATGATTCATTTCACATAATGATGATTTCAGAGAGCTGTAACACCACAGAATCGCTGCTGAGCGATTAGACAGACAGACAGACAGACAGACACACAGACACACAGACACACAGACACACAGACACACAGACAGACAGACAGATAAAGCCCATAATACTGTACTCTGCTTCTTGACGCATTGATTGTCACTGCTGCTGCCATTTTTAGTTGCCAGGCGATGAATTGACAATAACTCCCTTTATCTCCGGTAAAGATGTATCTTCGCTCAGAAAAAAACGTTGCAGACAAAATATTTTGAAATCAAAATCTTCTTTGAAGTGCCCCAGCCACGTTTTGTGGGGTTTTTTTTAGAAGGAAGGGAGAGCAATACAGCAATTTCTGCGCAGATCTCGACTGCGTTTGTGGCCCATTCACACGGAGTTGTGTGACAAGAGAGAGAGAGAGAGAGAGAAAAAAAAACCTGAGTGTGTTAGTGTGTGTCAATCCCACCTCTGAATAGCTTGCCCCTAAAACAGTTATTTATTTATGTGTTGGGTCGTGGCTGCGCATATTCTAGACTTTAACCATTGAAGAAGGGAGGAGAGGAGAGGAGAGGAGAGGGGGAAGGACAACATTGATCACGCCAAAGCCAATCCTGTCTTGGTCTAATAATAAAAATAATCCTTGCATGTGATATAGTGCTTTTCATGTCTTCTGGACGTCTCAAAGCGCTTCGCAGAACATACTGTAAAGTGAAACTGACTGCGTATTTTGCGGGCGAGACACGGCAGCCAATTGCACACAGCAGCGTCCCCACAAACAGATTTACGATTGGCTTTTGTTTTCACGCGGGAGAAATATTATCATTCTTGTGTGTGTGTGTGTGGGTGTGGGTGTGTGTGTGTGTGTGTGTGTGTGTGGGTGTGGGTGTGTGTGTGTGTGTGTGTGGAGTAAGGAAACCCAAGCCTAAGGTTTCGCCCTGACCTGGCTGGAATCGAACCCGGGTCTCTCGCTTGCAAATGCCGATCAGCCCTGGAAAACATGAATAAACGCAGGGTTTGCGACAAATTTTGTTGTATCCTACCTGCTGGTGCGGCTGACATTGGCCAGCTCAGCACATACTCAAACCAATCTCACCGACCTTTACCCATTCAACCGTCACCAGCACAGGGCGCATTCTGTATTCATAGCTATATAATCCTTGAATGTGATGATGGTGCCTGATCACCCCCGTCAACGTCCCAAAGTTGTTTCCCAGCGTACGCTGTCAAGTGTAGTGACTGCAGATTCTGTTGGCAAATGTGGCCGGCAATCTTGCACGGAGCAAAGTCCAATTTTCAGTCAAAGGACCAATTTCCCTGTGAGGTTGTGATCCACGATAATAATAATAATAATAATAATAATAATCCTTGCATTTGACATAGCGGCTTTTCACGTCTTCGAGACGTCTCAAAGCGCTTCACAAATTATACTGCAAAATGAATTGACCGTATATTTTGTGGGCGAAACGCGGCAGCCAATTGCGCTCAGCAGCGTCCCCCATACGCAGTCATTTATAACCATGTCCAAATTATGGTGCGTATTCACTTGTTTGACCTGGTCTCCAAAAAAAAAACAATTAATTGGTCATTTCAACCCACGACTGTTTGTGGGGACACTGCTGTGCGCAATTGGCTGCCGCGTTTCGCCCACCAAATACAGTATACAGTCAATTCTCTTCACAGTATATTCCCTGAAGCGCTTTGAGACGTCTAGAAGACGTGATAAGGTGCTGTATCAAATGCAAGGATTATTATTATTACTATTATTAAGCGTTTTGGGTTAAGGTGACCTGAATATTTTATATTGGCAAGTAACGTTTTAATCGTTGCCTCGTGCACCCACTCCCCTCTCTTCCCTCTCCCCTCTGCCCTCTCTCCCCTCTCTCCCTTATTCCAAAAGATCTTTACAGAATGTTGTTTCTTCAAGTAGAAAAATGAACATCTGTTGAAGTTTCCTGTTACAATACAGGCATACATTTGCTCTATCATCTGAGAACAGCTGGACTATGGCGAGTCGCAAATATTTCTTTTGGATGCAGAATGGTTTAAAGTTAAAATATTAGGGTCACCCAAAGTAATATTTTCCTACGATTCCCTTAAAGGGGCCTTTCGTTATTTACTCATTTCTCCCCCTCCCGGTTTTCACTTTTGGTCACTTTTTGCCCCAAAATTGGGGGGCGCGGAGTAGGAATAGCGTGGAATTGGCGCGTCTGAGAACCCAATATTCCCAATGCTGCCTGGGTTCTAAACGGGCTCCATCCCTATCTCCGATCAATACGTTCGAACGAGACCAGCCGAGATTCGGTAGCGGGCGCAAATCCACTGGGCGCGATCGGCTGCCGTGTTTGGCTCGCAAAAACACACGGCCTTACAGTACTTTCTGTGAAGCGCGTTGAGACGTCTCGACGAGGTGATAAAGCACTACATCAAACGAAAGGATAATTATTATTATGAAATATGCAACTTCTCCTGAAACTCGTTGATTTTTCCCTCGACCCACTCCCCACCCAATATGCCAGTCTGCTCCTATCCCTCTCTGTGAGGCTCCTGTAGTTCAGAGGTTAGAGCGCTCGCCTTCCGACCGAGAGACCTGGGCTTCGAATCCAGGCAGGTCCGGACGAAACCTTGGGCAAGTTTCTTTACTCCGCACACACGCCTGATAATAATCCCCTAAAAATAACCCACAGTAATAAAATGGGTCATTTTCAACCCACGACTGTTTGTGGGGGGACGCTGCTGTGCGCAATTGGCTGCCGCGTTTCGCCCACAAAATATACAGTCAATTCACTTTACAGTATATTCTGTGAATCGCTTTGAGACGTCTGTCTAGAATTCGTGAAAAGCGCTATATCAAATGCCCAAGGATTATTATTATCTGTGTATCCGTACCCTTGCTTGCTTGTGTGGTCGGACTTTTCCGTCTGGGTACGTGCGTGATACCTTTCCATCAGTGAGAGCTCCCGCCCTGTAGAGAGAGGCCAAGGAGAGAAGGAAAGTCACTGCGGGGGGTGGCTACGATCTAGCGCGGGGAATAATCAGGGACATTTTTCCCCCTAAAACCGGCTTCTTCGAGTAAATACACACGTTTCCGGAGCTGGCAGATTAGATATTGGATTTGTCTGCCAGTTTGACCTTAAATCTGTCCGAACTTTTAAACACAGCTTATAAAACGACTTCCAAGATTCCTTACTGATGTTTTGAGGGTTGCGTTCAGTCGAACATGCCTAGGTGGCTTTACTGACCTGTTGATGAGGAAAGCGAGCTGCTTCGAAGCCATTCACTGCTGCTAACTGCTAGTTTTCAGAGCCTTGTTTTTTTTAGCAAGATGTCTTGTTAAAAAAAACTAAAAGCATCAGTAACTTTCTCGCTGCCCCCACCCCCAAACACACACACACACACTATTAGGCAGTGTCTCTGCCTTCCCCTAAAACAAAGTTTGCATATTTTTTTTTTAAATGCTAACCTCGCACGCAACTGTAAAGTGAACACGTTCGACAGTTAGCAACTATTTTAATAGTAATCCTTTGCATTTTGATATAGCGCTTTTCACGTCCTCTAGACGTCTCAAAGCGCTTCACAGAATGTACCGTAAAAGTGAATTGACTGTATGTTTTGTGGGCGAAACGCAGCAGCCAATTGCGCACAGCAGCGTCCCTCACAATCAGTCGCAGATTGAAAGATGACCAATTCCTTATTGGGGGTTTTTTCCGATGGAATATTTTCAGGCGTGTGGAGTGAAGCAACTTGCCTACTGTTTCACCCTGCCCTGGAATTGAACCCAGGTCTTCTCGCTTGCAAGGCGAGTGCTCTAACTACTGAGCTACAGGACTCCGCAAGAAAATGTATTTGATTGTTTTAAAGCCATGACCTTAAAAAAACTATTTATTCTCTTACTTTCCCCCTCGCCCTCCCAATTGTACAATAGGCAGTAAAACTAAAGTCAACCACAGGCGACCATAACAGTGTCTGCTGGGCAGTGCTGACATTAAAAAGGGATGAGAATGTTTGCACTGGCCTTCCAACAAACGAACAGTATCTAATCTCAGTGGTTGGAGCACTCGCCTTACAAACGTGAGACCTGTGTTTCGAATCCAAGCACATCAGGGCGAAACGTTGGTCAAGTTTCTTTACTATACACACACACACACACACATATACAGTCAATTTATATTACAGTCTATTCTGCGAAGCGCTTTGAGACGCCTAGAAGACGTGAAAAGCCCGATATCAAAATGCAAGGATTATTATTATTATAAGTTTACTCTTCGCTCACTGAAGTAGCATTTCCTTCCAATCTGCTCTGAGCATTATGTTGAACCAAGCGGCCTCTGAATGTATGGGCTCTTGACACTCCCTCAGCCTCACTGTACATGATTCGCGTGGGAGGACAGTGGTGGGGTTGGTTTTGTGTTTATCTGATGTAATCTTTTCGCAGGAGAGAATGCCGTCACAGTTGGAAATCTCTCGCCTCTAATTTGTATAGCTTGCAAATCACACTTCCACTTGCTTACTTATCAAATAATACTGTAACAATGATTCTCACATTATTATTAGTAGTAGTACTAAGCAGGAAACCTGTTCGTTTGTGGATTGACGGATCACATTCTCAGTGCAACCAACCCATCATTTTTCTTCTTAAGAAATTAATCGCTCAATCCATGACTGTTTGTGGGGCATGTATTATTATACAGTATTATATTTTGATATTTGATATTCCCTCTCTCCCCCCAAATAATAGTAACAATCCTCGCATTTAATATAGCGCCTTATCACATCTTCTAGACGTCTCAAAGCGCTTCACAGAATACACTGTGACGTGAATTGATGGTATACATGGGAGCGAAAGGCAACAGCCAATTGCGTGCAGCAGCGTCCCCACAAACGATCGTGGATTTAAATGACCAGTTTGGTATTTTTTTTTAGGGGATTACTACCAAGCGTCTGGGGTAAGGAAACTTACCCGGGGTTTTTTCACCCCGACCGGCCTGGAATCGAACCCAGGTCTCTCGCTTGTAAGGCGAGCGCTCTAACCACTGAGGTGCAGGAACCCACGTTTAAGTTTCTCCAGTACTTGTTCATCCAGAAGTAAAGCCAGTAATAATAACAACATAACAGTAATATAACAGTAATAATCCTTGCATTTGATACAGTGATTATCACGTCTTCGAGACGTCTCAAAGCGCTTCCCAGAATATACCGTTGTAAAGTACAGCGATTGTATATGTTGGCATACCTCTGCATCTCACACATCCAGAGCTCCTTTCAGTCCATAACCACCTCCTCTCCCCAATTTCTTATGGTAATTTAATCATTTAAAACCGTTGTCAGAATCGCTCCGAAGGCGACATTTGATCTGATCTTATGTTTCTGGGCTGAGCTCCCCTTTCACAGCTCGCCAATATGTCAGGTTAACCTAATATGTGAAGGCAAGGGAGAGTTACCCAGTTCTTCCACATGCTTTTAAGCGTTTCTTAAAATTCTCATTAGAGGCTGGCACCGAGTCAGTCCTTCTGATAAACTTCAAAGGGTTAGTGTCCGTTGGAGTATTTCTGAGTGGAAAGGGCCAGGTCACATATTTATTAAGAGAAAGGGGTCACCTCGTAAATTAATTGCAAATTAATTTGTTTAGCGCATTATTCAGTATCGTTATTCAGATTGTTTTTTGAGGGGGAAGGGACGTGCGGGAGGGTAGTTAGAGTGAGAAAATCGAGCAACGCTAGGCATCGGAAGCTCTACTCGCAGTGAAGTCAAATGTTAGAAACCAGCATGGGGAATTAATCTCGCTGATCGCTCCGTGGAGTATAATAATAATAATAATCATAATCTTTGCATTTGATATAGCGCTTTTCACTATCTTCTAGATAGTGAGATGTCATCTAAACATCTCAAAGCGCTTCACAGAATATACTGTAAAGTGAATTGACTGTACGTTTTGCGGGCGAAACGCGGCAGCCAATTTCCCCCACAAACAGCCGTGGATTGAAATGACCAATTTTATTATTGTAGTTGCAATCCACGGCTCTTTGTGGGGGACGCCGCTGTGCGCAATTGGCTGCCGCGTTTCGCCCGCATACATACAGTAAATTCACTTTACAGTGTATTTCTGTGAAGCGCTTTGAGACGTCGATAAGATGTGAAAAGCGCTATATCAAATGCAAGGATTATTATTCTAATTATAGTATTATTATTACGACGAGGGGCTGGGCGATTGCCGGCATGTGTCTATTTGTTTTTCTGTTCCGACCGGCTGTGTTTCTCGTGCTGCGTTTTTTGTGGGCCATGAAACAGCGAGTCCGTCAGTTAACGGTCTCCCGGTTGGCAGCTCGAAAAGAGCCCAAACAAAACAAAACACTCGATGGCGAGCGAAGCTACAGGTGCAGGAAGGGAAGGAGCGCAGTAAGAAATGTAACACTTTCCTTTGACGCTCATTGTTGACGTCAGCAGTGCAGGTCGCCTGACTCAAAGCAGATGGAGATCAAGGAGGTTCAGTGACGTCTGTCTCCCTGCCCTCCAACTGAGACAGACGCAATTTACATCCCACCCTGGATATAGTTAGCTCCATCGCTCAAGGTGTGAGGAGTGGCTCGGTCAGGTGGCTCGGTGCTCAGTGGATTGGCGATGGAGCTATTTGAGGTCGCAAGTGACGTGTGTGGTTTTTTTCGTCCCTCGTTCGTTTTAGTATCCAGTTCAGCTCGAAAAGGGGGCTGGTTTCAAATGGGAGTAAATAAAACGGAAGGAAGGGTGTGTTACTGCGGGAATACTGTCACCCACCAGAGAGATATCCGAAGGTGGCTTTGTGCTACACAGAAACAGCAGGGAGGCCATTCAGCCCCTCGAGCCTGTTCCGCCACTCGATAAGATCATGGCTGATCTGTGCCTCAAGTCCAGTTACCTCGCCCTATCCCTTAATAAAACGACCAAACAAATATCTTAAGCCGCGTTTCGCCCACAAAATATACGTTCAGTACATTTTACAGTATATTCTGTGAAACGCTTTGAGGCGTCTAGAAGTCGGGATAGAGCTCTACATCACATGCAAAAGGATAATTACTTTTAAAACATGAAAGAGTAACGGTGTTATGTGAAAACGCGGCTGTTTACGTTGCAATTGATCAAGTCTTGCGGTCGCAACTTGGGATATATTGAACATTTGATACGCAAAAGCAGCTTCTGGCCGAGAGAGCGAGAGAGGGGGAGCGAGGGAGAGAGAACGAGCGAGAGAGTTAGGGCTCAGTCTTGTGTTTTTACCCGTGTGCTGAAATGTATTAAACTTCTGTGTCTACAGTCGCCAGGATATATACGAGAAGTCAGTGAAGACATTGTGCAGCAATGTAAAGACAAACTCGAAATGGATGCTTGCAAAGAACTCTTCACTCACTGCGTAAAGTAAGTCAAAATTGCACATTCGGGGGACTGATCTCACCCGATTGCTCATCGGTTATTGTTTTTCTTTAAAGGAACCAATTTTCTCCTTGCTCGACATCCTGATGTCTCAAGTTACTGCCTTTGCAATTGTCTTAAAACAGAGCTCGACTTTGCAATTCTCTCACCCCCCACCACCCACCACTCCCATCCTCCCCTCTTGTAAGATTGGTCGTCTGTAACAACTGTAAGAAAAAGTCTCCCCTTCTCTTCTCTCCCTCCCCACCACCTCCCCTCTCCCTCCCTCCCTCCCTCCCTCCCCACTGCCATTAGCAATCCTCTGGCACACTGACTTGGGCTTCCTTAGTTTATTGCCTTTGGAGAGTGAATAGTCCACTGGGTGTTTGACTGGATTGCCGAAGAATGTGTGTTTAATTCAGCTTCCCCCCCCCCCCCCCCCCCCATCCCGCCTGAAAGTAATGATGAAACCAGGTTGAGACTGATTCATTGCTTATCCACAACTTCCCAACAATAATGTTGGAAAGGCAGGCGGCCTCCAGGTTGTTCGAAAGCCTGTGCTTTTTTTTTTATTCCTACCGCCCCCCCCCCCCCCCTCTTCCCCCACCTCTCCGTCCCCCCCCCCCCCCCCCCCCCAATCCCCAGGGTTTCTCAGTGAAGCAGACCAATCTTAATTTCAACCTCCGCCTTGGAACCTTCTCGGCAATTTGTTTGTTTGTAGATGTGATCACGAACGTGATCGACACGCTGGTGGGAAGTACGTGAGCAGCTTAGCTGGCCTCTGAACTGAATTTTCAAGTCTGCACTAGCTGTACTGACCAGGTACAGTACAGCAGCGGCGTATCTTGTATGTGTTGATCGGTTGAATCGGCGACCGACGTGTCTAGGAGGTGACCAGCGCTAAGCGATGGAGCAAAGAGAATCCCTTCGCCTTCGCCGAAGGATTTTGCTTTTGTATCAACGCAGAAGTGTTTACACGCAGAGCAGGTCAGGCAGCATCCACGGAGAGAGGAAACTCAGGTTAGCGTTTCGGGGCTGTGAAGAAGCTTTCGTCAGGAACTGGGAGTGTTTCGTGCGCTGCCGTAGACGAATATTAGCGAGGCTGCGTTTGTTTAGTGAGGTTCTCGGCACCTCGTCTGAAATCCCTGTTTCAGTTTAGCGCTGCGGGTCTGTCAGCACCAGCAGCCCTTTGGCAACCTCGTACGTATTTCACGTGCAAACTTTAGACGCAGAGTGTGTTAGCTCGGATCACAGGGAGCCCTGTAGCTCAGTGGTTGGAGCGCTCGCCTCGCAAGCGAGAGACCGGGGTTCGATTCCCGACACCGTGGGCAAGTTTCCTTACTCCACACGCCTGATAATAATCCCTCAAGAGAAAAACAAATGATAATTTGGTCACTCAGTCCACGACTGTTTGTGGGGGCACTGCTGTGCGCAATTGGCTGCTGTGTTTCTCCCACCTGCGACCTCCTAACTCCCTATCAACCTGCCCCCTGCCTCCACTCTGGCCTGCTTCATGTTCCTCAACCTCTGGAGCTCCATCCCGCAGTCCCTCCGCCTCGCCCCCTCCCCGGCCTCCTTCAAGCTCTACCTCTTCGACGGTTCCATCGGTCACCCCGAATCCCCTCCTTTCCCTCCCTCCACCCTCCCCGATCCCAATCCCAGCGCGGGTCTAAAACATTGACTGTCCAGCGCCTCGGGACGTCCTCCCGCCGTGAAAGGCACTAACGTCACGTTGTTGTTGTTGTTGTTGTTGTTGTGTTTACAGTCTATTCCGTTAAGCGCTTTGAGACGTCCAGAAGAAGTGAAAAGCACTGAATCAAATACAAGGATTATTATTGTTGGCAGATCTGATTCTCACTCGATATTCACTTCCAGTTGGGGTGTTGCTAGATAGACAAAGTGTGAGAGGCCTGGCTGATGTTTGTGTATCTCCTCCCCTGCTCTGGGAAGCCAAGGCTTAGTGATAGAGCGGTACGTACTATACCTCTTGTGCTACATTTGCCAATCTATTTGCCCATATGACTATCAGGTTTGGCGAGGGGAAGGAGGGAGGGAAGGGCAGGAAGGGGAGTCGATCTCTAGCAACAGTGAGCAACACTGATTCCTGTAGCTCAGTGGTTAGAGCGCTCGCCTTACAAGCGTGAGAGAACTGTGTTCGAATCCAGGCAGGTCAGGGCAAAACCTTGGACAAGTTCCCTTACTCTACACACACACATACACACACACGCCAATTAATAATCCCTCCACAAAAAAGACACAATAATAAAAATTGGTCATTTCAATCCACGACTGTTTGTGGGGGACGCTGCTGTGCGAAGTTGCCTGCTGCGTTTCGCCCACGAGTACACAGTCAATTCACTTTACAGTATGTTCTGTGAAGCGACTAGGAGACGTGAAAGGCTCGATATCAAAGTCAAGGATTATCATTATTAGTGCACTCCTTTGCTACAGTTCACACAGAGAGAGAGAGAGAGAGAGAGAGGTTTCCGTGCATCTCATTCATCTGTAATTCGCTTAATGTCTGTCCGAAAGACCGTCTTATCGGCTACGCAGAGGGAAACAATGAATCACATAACATGGTACTACAGTACAGCACACAGGAAAAAATAACCAGGTCACTGTAACATAGTCCGCCGGCCAATAGATACCTCCTCGTCAAATGTTTGTAGACCATTTTACAACGTGATATGCAGAACTCAAACACTCCTTAAAACTGTACATGGCATGACAATTGACAGCTGCTTTGAACAGGGGTGACTGAACGTTTAACAGACCCATGGGAAATCAGTAGCCTAAAAAAACTCTGGGCGCAGTTTCTAAATTGGAAAAGAAAGGTCATTTTTTTCCATGTGAAATTCAGAAACAAACTCTTGACTGGGCGCTTCTGGTTGGGGTTTTGAAACCTGCCCACTTTTTTTTTCTTCTTCCAGTGCATCAATTAGGACAGATAACAAGGCAATTATGGAACTGGCCTTGAGTGCTGCTTCAAAGTTTTGCTCAACGCCAAACAAACAAAATATATATATATATATATACATACGCCTTGTAAAAAGGTCGGTAACAAAACAACACGAGAGAACATGAAATGAGCAAAGCTTAATGCACAGACCACACAAAAGCATCCCTCCTCCCCTCTCCACCCCAACCCCCCCCCCCCCCCCCCCCCACTCCCCCCAACATCTCCACCACACTTGACCTCAGCGGGTCAGGGGAAAAGAGAAGGAAAAAAAGCCTCTGCGTTAGATAGGGCTTCAAATCCCAAGGGCAATCAAGCTGAAATTCCAGAGAATTCATCCATCATCCATCTTCGCTATTTAAACTTGGCCCCTTTCCCTCCACTTACCAGAAACCCATCTTTCTTGGATCATCCCAGTACTGTACTGCACCCAAACCCTGCCCCCCCCCCCCTCCACCGTTTCCTTGTTGATTCAAACACATTTTTATTTGATAAAACAATCCACAAAGCTTTTAACTCGGCTTTTGTTAGGTTCAGTTCCCAGAGTGCGTGAAGTGTGCGTTTGTTCTGTGCTGTTGGAAGGGGAGGGGAGGGTAGACAAGATGAAATTGGAACAGACCCTGAGATCGCCCACCCCCACCTCTGCCAAAGATTAATCACTGGACTTTTCTTCCAAAATATTCCCTGAAAGTTTCACCCCACCCCCATCGTGATGACTTGCCTTTGCAACCTCTTAAGGAAACAAACAGCCAGCCAGCCAGTCAGTGGTGGTGGATGGACACACTGCACACTGGATTGCACCAACAAACTAATCACATGCAGATGATGATATCATCTTTTGCTGGTGTTGGCACCCTGAGGGTTAAAACTCAAATAATAATACGACTATAATAATAATAATAATCCTTGCATTTGATAATAGCGCTTTTCACGTCTGAATTGTGTGTGGGAGACGCAACAAGTGATTTCATGGGGAGTTTCCATCGTTGTTTAAATGAAATGGATTAACACCGTTAATACTGTTAATACTGATTAATACTGTATTTACTGTATTGTACTGTATTTTATTTCTCTCGAATTTCTCTCCTCCTTTGCGCTGGTTCTAGTCCTGCACACGCTGACAACCTCTTGTGGCTTACCCAAGTGGTTGTTATTTGTTTGTGTGGGTCTGGATAGTGTAATTCAGCCCAGGGGAGATTTATTCTTTAGCCCTGCTGTCGCCTTCAACAATAATAATAATAATAATCCTTGCATTTGACGTAGCACTTTTCAGGTCTTCGAGGCGTCTCAAAGCGCTTCACAGAATACAGTCTACTGTAAAGTGAATTGACTGTATATTTGCGGGCAAAACGCAGCAGCCAATTGCGCACAGCAGTGACCCCCCCCCCCCCCCCCCCCCACGAACACTGGTGGATTGCAGTGACCAATTTCTTCCTTGTTTTTTTCTGGAGGGATTATTATCAAGCGTTGTGGAGTAAGGAAAGTTGCCCAGAGTTTCGCCCTGCCTGGAATCGAACCCAGGTTTCTCACCTGCAAGCCGAGCGCTCTGACCACCGAGCTGCAGAACTCCACACATGGACACATGCGCACAATTTATCATTTGCCAGCTCGTGAAACAATAATAAGGATCCTTGAATTTGAGACGAAGCATTTCACGTTATCGGGATGTCTGAGCAGGCTTCGCTGTAATTTTGTAGGCGAACGCAGAGGACAATTTGCTCGCAGCATTGTCCACAAACAGTCGTGGAACAAGTGACCAATTTTAATCTTAATTAAATACCCTTTCCAGACAATCGGACGTTTTTTTTTCGTGTTTTTTTTCAAAAAAAACGAGCCATTAAAGTGAAATTTCTTCTGCCTGTTGTTTCAAGTGGATTTTATGGGCTTCATGCCATTAGTTCGAAGTACAGCTAAGTGAGAATTTTCCCTCAGTTATCCTGGCTTCAATCCAGTTTAAATCTCACAACTCATCTCATTCTTGTTTGGAACTTGTTACCGGTACAGATGAGTTCTCTCTTTGCCTACTTAACAACACTTTACTTGAATGCCGATTAATCTTGTTGTGTGCCAAAGGCACTGAAACGTTTTGAACTGTTTTGACAATATGACAAAAGTACTGTATCGAATGCAAGGATTATTATATTAATATTATTATTATTATCACACCAGCCTGCATCTTTGTTTTCTGTCAAGGATCACAAGGTCATCCATCATTGTCTACCCAGGAAGTCGTTGGCAAATGTGCTCAAACACATCATCCCATCTTAAAAAACAAATGAATGTAAAATGTCTTAGTTGCTATCATACGATAATAATAATAATCCTTGCATTTGATATAGCGCTTTTCACATCTTATCGACGTCTCAAAGCGCTTCACAGAATATACTGTAAAGTGAATTGACTGTGTATTTGTGGGCGAAACGCAGCCGATTGCGCACAGCAGCGTCTCCCACAAAAACAGTCGCGGATTGAAAACGACCAATTGATCATTGTGTTTTCTTTCGAGGGATTATTATCAGGCGTGCGTGTGCAGTAAGGAAACTTGCCCAAGAATTCGTCCTGACCGGCCTGGAAGCGAATCCGTGCCCCTCGTTTGGGAGGCGAGTGCTCTAACCACTGAGCTACAGGATTCCACAATACAAATTACAATACACTGTAATTCAGAGTACCATCTAGTGGAAGAATAACAGTACAGTACTCTCATCAAGGTCCTTATTAATTTGACAAGAAAATTGGGACTGGCCTTTATAATCCTTGCATTCTGAAGCATTGGCACGTCACAATTACTGTCGAGTGCAGTGGTTGCAGTCCTGTAGCTCAGTGGTTAGAGCACTCACCTTACAAGCGGGAGATCTAGGTTCAATTCTAGGCAGGACAAAACCTTGGGCAAGTTTCTTTACACCACACGCGTAATGATAATCCCTCAAAAAAAAAAGCAGCAATAAACTTCAACCCGCGACTGTTTGTGGGGGACGCTGCTGTGCGCAATTGGCTGCTGCATTTCGCCCACATAGATACAGTCGATTCACTTCACAGTGTATTCTGTGAAGTGCTTTGAGACGTCCAGAAGACTTGAAAAGCACTATATCAAATGCAAGGATTATTATTATTATTATTACACGCGCAGTCTTGAGTCTTTAACTGCGGTAGCTCGTTGGACAAATAGATGGAGCTTAAATCATAGAATCATAGAATTTTACGGCACAAAAGGAGGCCATTCGGCCCATCTAGTCTGTGCCGGCTCTTTGAAAAGAGCGATTCAATCCCACTGCCCTGCCCGCTCCCCATAGCCTAATAGACCCATTCTCCCTAAATAAAGATCTAATTCCCTTTTAAAAGTTGTTATCGAATCAGCCTCCACCACCTTTTCAGGCAATGCATTCCAGATTCGAACAACTCGCTGAGTGAAAAAATTTCTCCTCAGCTCCCCTCTACTGCGCCTTGAAACTATTTAAAATCTGTGACCACGAGTCACAGATTCACCCACGAGTGGAAATAGTTTTTCTCTATTTGCCCTGTCGAAACCCCTCATGATCTTATAAACCTCTATTAGGTCTCCCCTCAATCTTCTCTGCTCCAGAGAGAATAACCCTAGCCTATTTAGCCTCTCCTCATAGCTGAAGTCCCTCAATCCTGGCGCCATCCTAGTAAATCTTCGTTGTACCCTTTCCAATGCCTTCACATCCTTTCTGTAGTGTGGTGACCAGAATTGAACACAGTATTCCAGCTGAGGCCTCACCAAAGTCCTATAGAGGTTAGTCAGCACTTCCTGACTTTTGTACTCTATACCCCTATTTATAAAGCCTAGTATCCCATATGCCTTCTTAACAGCCTTGTCTACCTGTCCTGCCACCTTCAACGAGTCACTAACACAAATCCCCAGGTCTCTCTGTTCCTTTACACCATTTAAAATTGTACTATCTAGCCTATATTGCCTCCCTTCATTTCTTCTCCCAAAATGCATCACCTCACACTTCTCTGCATTAAACTTCATCTGCCATGTGTCTGCCCACTTTACCAATTTGTCTATATCCTCTTGCAGATGGCTACTATCCTCCTCACTGTTTACTATTCTCCCTAACTTAGTGTCATCTGCAAACTTGGAAACTGTACTCCGTACACCCAAGTCCAGATCATTGATGTAGATTACAAACAGCAATGGTCCCAAAACCGATCCCTGTGGCACACCACTGCTCACTTCCCTCCAATCTGAAAAACAGCCGCTCACTACAACTCTCTGCTTTCTGTCTCGCAGCCAGTTGTGGATCCACGCTGCCACTGTCCCTTTTACGCCATGGGCCTTTAATTTCATAATAAGTCTCTCATGTGGCACTTTGTCAAATGCCTTTTGAAAGTCCATGTAAACTACATCAACTGCGCTACCATTATCCACCCATTCCGTTACCTCATCAAAAAATTCTATCAGATTTGTAAGGCAAGATTTGCCTTTAACAAATCCATGTTGACTGTCCTTTATTAGCCTATATCTTTCTAAGTGAAGATCTACCTTGTCCCTGATTATGGACTCTAGAAGTTTGCCCACTACCGATGTTAGACTGACTGGTCTGTAGTTACCAGGCTTGTCCTTCTGCCCCTTTTTATACAAGGGAGTAACATTAGCTATCCTCCAGTCCTCTGGCACGACCCCTGTGTCCAAGGAAGATTGAAAGATCGTGGCCAGAGTCCCTGCTATTTGCTCCCGTGCCTCACTTAGTAACCTAGGGTGCATCCCATCCGGACCAGGTGACTTATCCACCTTGAGCGACGTCAACCTTTTTAGCACTTCCTCTCTGGTTATAATTATTCTATCCATTTCTCCTACCCTCTCCTCTAATACCATGGCATTGGCTGTATCATTTTCTTTTGTGAAGACAGAGGCGAAGTACTCATTCAGTACATCAGCCATGCCCTCTGCCTCCACAATGAGATTTCCTCCTAGGTCCCTAATTGGCCCCACCCTCTCCTTGACCAACCTTTTACTCTTAATATATTGGTAAAAAAACCTTAGGGTTCCCCTTAATCTTACTCGCTAATTGTTTTTCATGCAGTCTCTTTGCCCCTCTAACTTCCTTTTTTAGTTCTATCCTACACTTCCTATATTCTGCTTTGTTCCCTTCTGAATTTTGAGCCTGACACTTATCATAAGCCTCTTTTTTTTGTTTTATTTTGGCCCCGATTTCCTTAGTCATCCAGGGAGGTTTGGATGCCTTACATTTCACCTTTGTGGGGATGCTTTTGACCTGTGCCTGAACTATCTCCTCTTTGAACGCTGCCCACTGCTCGTTAGTTGTCTTACCTGCCAATTTTTCTTTCCAATCCACCTTGGCTAGGTCCCACCTCAACTCATTGAAATTAGCCCTTTTCCAGTTGAGTGTCCTCACCTGTGATCGTTCCTTATCCCTTTCCATAATTATTCTGAATCTAACGATATTGTGGTCACTATTCCCTAGATGCTCACCTACAGAAACCTGTTGAACTTGCCCTACCTCATTTCCCAAAACTAGATCCAGCAATGCTTCTTTCCTCGTTGGACTGGAAACATACTGATCAAGAAAGTTGTCCTGCACACACTTCAGGAATTCTTCTCCCTCCTTGCCCTTTACTCTACTATTCTGCCAGTCTATGTTGGGATAGTTGAAGTCACCCATTATCACTACTCTATTAGTTCTGCATTTCTCCGTGATACGCTTGCAGATCTGCTTGTCTATCTCCTCCCCACTATTTGGTGGTCTATAGTATACCCCTAACAGTGTAACTGCACCTTTTTTATTCCTCATTTCTAACCAGATAGATTCGGTTTTTAGTCCTTCTTCCACCTCGTTCCTTTCTAAGGCAGTCACTGAGTCCTTAACTAAAATTGCCACCCCGCCCCCTTTTCTCCCTTCTCTATCCCTCCTGAATACATTATAACCAGGAATGTTCAACTCCCATTCCTGCCCATGCTGGAGCCAAGTCTCTGTTACTGCTATAACATCATATCGCCTCGCAGCAACCTGAGCCTGCAGCTCACCAATTTTATTTCTCAAACTTCGTGCATTTACATACATGCACTCTAAGGCACAAATTACTTCCTCTGCATTTTTCTCCCGTCTTACCTTTACCCCTGTCCTCTTTATTACCCCCTCCCGTATTTGAACTACTGATCAGTTTCCCACCCTCACCCCCCGGGATTAGTTTAAAGCCCCCCCCACAAAACTCGACAACCTCCCTGCAAGGAGATTGGTTCCAGCCCTGTTCAGGTGTAACCCATCCATTTTGTACAGGTTCCACCTACCCCAGAATTGGTCCCAATGGTCTAGGAACCAGAAACCCTCCTTCCTACACCACTTCTCCAGCCTGAAGTTGTCCATATGCCAGGGCAGGCGCGTATGGAAAACGGTCGACATCTGGATCCATCAAGGGTTTTATTTCTCATCAGTAGTGGATGGTTAAGCCTTAAAAAGAATTTCTTTGCACCAGATGGGTCCCTGGTAGGGGAAATGTTTTCACTGGGAACGTTAAGTTAAGACTGCAGTAATTGCAATCAAAGGTGTCTGCGACAGATGCCAACGTTTGCAGTTTTTTTGTGTGTGTTTTTTTGAACGCTTCACTCTTTGGTGAGAGCTGCTAATTACAACACAGCGATGGCGCAGTTGTGATCGGCGGTTATTTTAAGGTAGGCGGTGTGAGTGCGTGTGAGTGCGTGTGAGTGTGTGTGTGTGTGTGGAGGTGGCAAACTGCGTCATTTGAGCGTATCTGATCCAAGTGGAAATTAGCAGCGAGCGGTAATCGTTTACTTATATAAGGCAAAGAAAAAGTTTCGACTTTAAGAATCCTTGCATTCGGTGGTAGCGCTTTTCACATCTTATCGACGTCTCAAAGCGCTTCACAGAATATACTGTCAAGTGAAAACAGACTGTATATTTTGTGGGCGAAACGCGATTGGCAGCCAATTGCGCACAGCAGCGTCCCCCACACACTCAAACAGTCGTGGATGGAAATGACCTATTTTTATGATTGTGGTTTTTTTTTGACGGATTATTATCAGGCGTTTGTGTGTGTGTGTGTGTGTGTGGAGTAAGGAAACCTGCCCAAGTTTTTCGCCCTGACCTGCCTGGATTCGAACACAGGTCTCACGCTTGCAAGGCAATAACCACTGAGCTACAGGAGCTCCACGAAACTTTGTGACGTGACAACGACCGCAGTTTAGTTACCCAGCCAGAGACTGGCGAACACTTTGAGACGTGGTGTTGACGTGAGAGGGGCTTTATATCAGCTGCAGGTTGTGTGTTGTCTGCTGGAAGTGGCTCTCGCTGGCCAGATGACTTCACAAGGCGCGCAGGTGCAGAAATTCTCCTGGCATCCACACGCATCGAGGTAAATAGTAGCTGGTTGCAAGTCACTGTACTTTGGAAACAAACTCAGCAACCAATTTGCACCCACCCGGCAATGGCCCGCAGCTATATAGGCAGGTGGCTAATGACCGAATTAGCTGGAGGAATTGTCGGCCAGAACACCTGGAGAAAATCCTTTCGCTCTCTTTAATGGGGTCGTGGCTCTTTTTAAGTCCCTCCTGTGGAGCGGTTCCTGCGGCCCTTGAACGTAAGGCCCGCGTTCGAATCCAGGCAGGTCAGGGCGAAAACCTTGGGCGAGTTTCCTTACTTCACACACACACACACACCACACACACCACACACACACCACACACACCACACACACCACACACACCACACACACACCACACACACCACACCACACCACACACACACACCAAAAAAAAAAAAAAAATTGGTCATTTCAATCCACAGACTGTGTGTGGGGGGGAACGCTGCTAGTGCGCAATTGGCTGCCATGTTTCACCCACAAATATACAGTCACTTCACTTTACAGTATATTCTACGAAGCGCTTTGAGACACAGTCGATAAGATGTGAAAAGCGATATATCAAATGCCAGGATTATGATTATATTATTATGGAGAAGATAAAGGAGTCTGTGAGGCAGCAGGCTTTCTGCTTCCGTGTGTTTTTTTGTCGATGAGTTTCATCGCCGGAGGAGTCCTGATCACATCGCCACTGTTGTTAAAAAGCCTGCATTCCTCCAACGCTTTGTTTTTGCCAAAATTACACACAGCAAAACCCCCGTTGGAAAAGCCGAACGGTGAACGGAGGCCTCGGTCTTTCAGGAAACAGCCGAGACAGAATTCCCAACCAACACCCCCCTCGCGGCAACTCGTTTCGAAGCGCTCTGAGACGCCTTCCGGGGTGGAGGGCGCTCTAGAAATCCAAGTTGTTGTTGTTGTTGTTCTCCTGTGGTCTGCAGCCAGTGAGACGGGAGGTTAGGCAAGTAGTGACAAAAACAGAAGTAACTCACCGGTTACCCTCGTTTCAGCAAGCTCTTGACCATCCCCTGTAGATCTCCTGATTAGAGATCAATGGTTAGAGCGCTCGCTTCACAAGGTTTCGAATCCAGGCAAGTCAGGGTGAAACCTTGGGCAAGTTTCCTTACTCCACTCGTACACTCACACGCCTAATAATAATCTGTCCGAAATAAACACACTAATAAAAAGAAAATTGGTCAATTCAATCCACGACTGTTTGTGGGGACGCTGCTGTGGGGAAATTGGCTGCCGCGTTTCGCCCACAAATATACAGTTAATTCGCTTTTCAGTGTATTCTGTGAAGCGCTTTGAGACGTCGATAAGATGTGAAAAGCGCTACATCACATGCAAGGATTATTACTATCATTATTATTAATAACAGCTCGTAGAGCTAATGGAAGGCACGCTCACGCCCACCGCAAACACCCAAACACCGAATCCCAGGTGTGAACGAATACTGGTTAAAAGCTGCAGGGAGATGCGAAGGGAATTGTGACGTCTGTAGCTCAGTGGGTAGAGCGCTCGCCTCGCAGTCCTGGGTTCGATTCCCAGCCAGGGCCAGGGCGAAACGCTGGCAAGTTTCCTTACTCCACACGCCACTGTTTTCCTAGCAGTAAGTAGGAACCCAGGTGTTTCCCTGTGCAATAATCCCTTAAAAAAATAAAATAATAACAATAATCGGGTCACTCGATCCACGACTGTTTGTGAGGCACTGACGTGCGCAATTGGCTGCCACGTTTCGGCCACCAAATATACAGTCAATTTACTTCACAGATGTATCACAGAAGATGCGATAAAACGCTGCGTCAAATGCAAGGATCATTTTTGTTATATTTGGGTTGGATCAGACGCTATTGATTAATAACAATAATATAACTGAAAGGCAGCTCAGTGTCTTATTTCATGTGTTGGGTGCAGGCTGTGAATGTTATCGGCACTTCTTACTGTGTCTCAAAGCGCTTCACAGAATAGCACTGTAAAGTGAATTGACTGTATAGTTTGTGGGCGAAACGCAGCAGCCCGATTGTGCACAGCAGCGTCCCCCACACACAGTCGTGTGTTGAGATGATCATTTTTTTTTATTATTGTTATATATATATTTTATATATATATGCAACACTAAATTCACCTTTGTTCTCTTTTTGCCCCAAAACAGGTCGGGACATGAGTATTTGAGCGGTCGACCCTTTAAAGAATACCAAGAAAGCATGTACTTTGACCGCTTTCTGCAATGGAGGTGGCTGGAAAGGTAAGGCCCGTGAAACAAAATTCAGGCCGAGTTGACTGGAGATGATACGCGGCTCAGTGGTTAGAGCGCTCGCCTTACAAGCGTGAGGCCTGTGTTTCGAATCCAGACAGGTCAGGTCAGGGCGAAACCTTGGGGCAAGTTTCCTGATAATAATAATAAATAATCAGTTCGAAACGAACCTATAATAAATTAGTCATTTTCAATCCACGACTGTGTGTGGGACGCTGCTGTGCGCAATTGGCTGCCGCGTTTTTCCCACAAATATATACAGTCAATTCATTTGACAGTATATTCTGTGAAGCGCTTTGAGACGTCGATAAGACGTGAAAAGCCGCTATATCAAATGCCAGGATTATTATTATTATCGTCCCAAATTCCCTCCCACAATCTGCTTCCAGTCCAAATCCCTGACTGTCCAGCGCCTTGGGGATGTCCTCCTCACGTGAAAGGCACTTTCGAAATGATGATTTTGTATTTTATATCGTAGCTTTCACCCCTCTAGGAACAGTCAGTAGTAAGACGCTAAGTTGCTGAATCCAACTCCGGGAACCAAACCAAATTAACGATGGCCTTTGGCGTCTTTGTAGATTTCCCTACAGTCGATAATTGTTTCATTTTCTTTCAACAAAAATAAGGGAACAAAATATTTTGCCAACGCGCAGTGCGTGTGGAAGGAGGTCAACCTTTGTCTGTCTCTCTCTCTCTCTCTCTCTCTCTCGGGAGCTAAGATATCTCTGAAGACGAGCTTGGGTGGGAGGGGGGGGGGAGGTTCCATGGTGATCGACGGTATAATTAGAGTGTAGATATGATCTCTTTTAACTGCTTGTGGGAGCCCAAACGTGTAGGGGAATCCCAGTTGGATAATTAACTTGCTGTGATTACCTTTATCAAAGAACCTAAAGGGCAGTTCTGACTCTTCCCCCTTATACAATACGCTAGCACAGGTGTACATTTGTACAGCTCCTTTCGCAAGGCCCAATGCCAAGACTTGAAACTCACCCAGTCCATGCTGACACTCCAGCGTAGCGCTGAAGTTGAAGCGCTCTCGAGACGCCGTCCGGCGTGGAGGGCGCTATATAAATCAAAGTTGTTGTTGTTGCAGTTCACTGCGTTGTCAAGTAGGTGCCATGCTTCAGGACGTAGGGACAGGATTAGGCCATTCAGCCCCTCGAGCCCGTTCCGATGACAGTACAGTTAAAGCGAAGGTCCTATTTGCCTGTTCAGGTGGATGCTATTAAAAACCTTAATAAATTAGTCATTTTCAATCCACGACCGTTTGTGGGGGACGCTGCTGTGCACAATTGGCTGCTGCGTTTCACCCACAAGCGTACAGTCAATTCACTTTACAGTATATTTATGTGAAGCGCTCTGAGACGTCTAGAAGACGGGGAAAAGCGGCTACATCAAATGCGGGGATTATTAATATTATTACGTTAATGATTCTTGAAAAAGAGCAGGGAGTTTCTCCAGTTGCCTTGGCCTGACAATCCCACAGATTAAATCGTTCATTTGCTCCACGGGCTGCTTTGTGGGACGTTGCTGTGTGCAAATTGGCTGCAAATTGTTCACTCGCAAAACTCAAATCTGTGCGCTTTCACAGTGAAATCGCGTGAGCTGCTTGGAGACATCTGGACAACATGATCAGAAATAATCCTTGCAAATTGCTGTTCGCCCCCGAAAATGTCAAACCACCTTAAAGCACTTCTCAGTTAATTGTTATTAAGCGTAATGATTGTGTTTTTGTCGGCAAACACAGCAGCTACTCTTTGCACCCAAGGCTCCACAAACAGCCACAACATGAATGATGTATTTATCTGAATTGAATTGTTGGCTAGGATTAGAGGTAGGGTTAAAGATGCTGAACACATGATATAAAAAGGCTCTCCTTAAAAAACGTGTATAGGTCAGGGTTCTATATGCAATACATGAATCCCCATTGAGAAACTATTGGTCATTTCAATCCACGGCTGTTTGTGGGGGACGCTGCTGTGCGCAATTGCCTGCCGCGTTTCACCCACAAATATACAGTCAATTCACTTTATAGTATATTCTGTGAAGCGCTTTGAGACGTCGATAAGATGTGAAAAGCGCTTTATCAAATGCAAGGATTATTATTATTATTTCCTCTGGTTAGGGAATGCAAAACAGGGGGCGCGTAATCTTAAAATAAAAGCTGGACCGTTTAGGAATGAAATTAGGAGTCAGAGCGTTTCACCCAAAGGGCAGTGGAAACTCTCTCCCCCAAAAGGTTGTGGTTGCTGGATCCGTTTGCATCTTGTGGTGGAGAGATATTTGTTAGGTCAGAGAGTATCAACGGCGGGTAATTGGAGTTGAGGTATAGATCTGCCCTGAGTTTATAGGATGGCAGAACAGCCTTGAGGGGCTGAGTGGCCTCCTCTGTTTCCATACAGAGGAGGCCACTCTCTTCCATTACTCTCTCCGTAAATCTCTTCCAAAAAGAGATTTACTTGTTGAGAGATTATTACCATTTGGTGTCCTGCAGCTCAGTGGTTAGAGCGCTAGTCTTACAAGCGTGGGACCTGTGTTTCGAATCCAGGCAGGTCAGGGCGAAACCTTGGGCAAGTTTCCTTACTCCGCACACACACGCCTGATAATAATCCGTCCAAAAATAACCCATAATCAAAAATTAGTCATTTCAATCTACGACTGTTTGTGGGGACGCCGCTGTGCGTAATTGGCTGCCGGTTTCGCCCACAAATATAAAGTCAGTTCACTTTACAGTATATTCTGTGAGGAGCTTTGGGATATTTAGAAGGTATGAAAAGCGCTACATCAAATGCAAGGATTATTATGATTGTTATTATATATTTAAGAGGAAACTCGCAGCACACATTGCGAAGGCTGAAAAAACTTCCCTAGACCACAAATGGTTAATTAATCCAGTGAAGGAAGTCAAAATGATTAGTGTGTGTGTGTGTGTGTGTGTGTGTGTGCGCGCGTGTGTATTAAGATCATCGCTGCGAGCAAACAAACTAATACGTTTAATAATATTATCGAGAGAATAATTTGGAGTGTTTACTTAGGCTTTCACCTACCTGTGCCCAAATCATTCAAGAGAGAATTTGCCCGATTACTGCACTTAAGAGTGCAGAGTAAATTGACAATGGGTTCGAAAGAAGCGCATGCTATTCAAAGAAGGATTTAGTGTAGCCTTGCAAAAAAAAACATATATATATACTGTATAGATATATATATATATATATATATATATTCGTTTGTTTTGCAAACCGCCAAGTATTTTACACTTTACACTGAATTTTCATGCCTGTTTGTTTCTTAAAAAAAAGATTTGGGGATTCCCCTCCAGTTTATTTAAACGTTGTCTAAAGCGTGCGCTTAAAACATTGACTTCTTTGAACTTCTGAAACCTGGGGTAAAATAATTGCCGCCTTCTCATACATACTAGATTTACCCAACAGCTATTATGTGCAGGAGAGGAATCGAGTTGCTAAGACTGTAAGGGTTATATTTTTCCTCACTCAAGTTCATTAGATTTGAACTAAACTTCCCTGGGAGGGTTGTTTATACGTGTAAATGCCATCGAAGATCTTCATCAACGGATGGGATCTGGAATTCCTTCACTAGGACTGTTAGGAGTGTTTGCACCAGACGGGCAGAAATACAGTCTCCTAACCCTCCAGCCCCGAACCCGGCTCGCATTACAAAATAAACGATCGGAGAGTGTAACCCTGATGTCAGGAAACGGCTAAACTCTCGGTTTACAGCACGTGCGTTCGGGAGCGTTCCCGAATGATTAATGCAAACTTCCCAGCGGCTCCTCGTCGGGTTCGCCGAGGAAACGAGATCGAGATTGCTGAGCTAAGCAGGGAGTGTGCGCGTCCAGGGAGGCAGAGGGCAGTCAGAGCTTTGAACTTGACTTGCTCAACGTCAAAATCAGGTGGAGCTCCTGTAGCTCAGTGGTTAGAGCGTTCACTCGCATTACAAGCGTGAGACCTGTGTTCGAATCCAGGCAGGTCAGGGCAAAAACCTTGGGCAAGTTTCTTTACTCCACACACACACACACACACGCGCCTACTAATAATCCCTCCCAAAACAAAAATTAGACGTTTCAATCCACGGCTGTTTGTGGGGGACGCTGCTGCGCGCAATCGGCTGCCGCGTTTCGCCCGCAAATATATACAGTCAATTCACTTTACAGTATATTCTGTGAAGCGCTTTGAGACGTCTGGAAAACGTGAAAAGCGCTATATCGAATGCAAGGATTATCATAAACAATAACAGCAACAGCTTGCACTTATATAGTGCCCTCCACGTAGGATAGCGCCTCAGAACGCTTAACATTGGTCTAGTTTGACTCGGAGTCGGGGGGGGGGGGGGGGTTAAGCACAGTCGAAAAAGAAGGTGGTGGATTGGGGGAGTGAAGAGGTGAGGGAGGGAGGGAGGGAGGGAGGGAGGGAGGGAGGGAGGGAGGGGAGGGAGGGAGGGAGGGAGGGAGGGAGGGAGGGAGGGAGGGAGGGAGGGAGGGAGGGAGGGAGGGAGGGAGGGAGGGAGGGAGGGAGGGGAAGGGATTTGAAACACGAGTGTGAGGATCTGGAAGTCAACTAGACAGACACTTTTTGAAGCTTCATTAGAACCTGTAAAGGTAAATGTATTTCACTCCATTGTCACATGATAGCAAGTGTTATAAAAGGAGTTTCTTTTTATTCATCAGTAGGTGACGCACATGTAGAAACGTATTGCCTTGTTTGATTGTGTCTCTTTGTGTCTAGCCTGACTTCTGCAATTAGGTTCTGTACAGGGACGGAGGGAGTTTTGTGTCGGTCATTACCAGTAACTGTTGTTTCTGAGAGTGAACCATCCAGTTCAAATCCGTTCACAAAAGCAGACAGATAGAACTGGGAGGATAATTTATCCATCCCAACCCTCGCCCGCCCCCCTACCCCTTCCCCCATCGCTCTTGAAGGAAAGATATACATTCCTTAACCGTGTTGTATTTTCTTTTCAGACAAGCTGTAACGAAAAACACATTTAGACAATACCGAGTACTGGGAAAAGGTGGCTTTGGTGAGGTAAGTGAATTTGGCGACAGGACAGATTTCTGCTTTGAAAGTGCTTTTTGTTGTTTGCCGTTTGCTTCAACTCGCAAACGGTTCCATGTGCGAGAGAAATCGTTCGCCGTCCGAAGAATATTTCGTTCCCGTCTATCGTTGCGCTTTCCGTGCGAAACGTTATCAAGAACAAAAGATTCTTAAGTTATTCGCAAGTTAGTTAGTCCGATGCTCAGTTCTGAAAATGTTTTCCGCCCCCCCCCCCCGGGAGAGTTGTATCTACAGGGTGACCAAATAGTCATGATTGTCATTGCGATGCCTTAATAAGTCTTAAAGAAACGATGATTGGGTTTTTTTTTGCTTCCAGATATTAAATAGGGTAGCTGAAACATCGGACACTTTCGGTCATAAAACTCCATCGAAATTTGCGGAGGCACGTATCGTAACTGCATTTCGTTTTTGTCTCTTCCTCCGTACCTAGGTCTGTGCCTGTCAAGTACGAGCGACCGGGAAAATGTACGCCTGCAAGAAATTAGAGAAGAAAAGGATTAAAAAGAGAAAAGGGGAAGCGATGGCTTTAAATGAAAAGCAGATTTTAGAAAAAGTCAATAGTAGATTTGTAGTAAGTATATTTTGTCAGAATCGCTGCCAGATGCCCTCTCGCTGAGGAACCTTGTCCATTGTTGTTCTTTGGCTGCTCACGGATTGAAAATGACTTCCCTTTTGGTGCCCTGGCCTGAAACTAACCCGCCTGCCTGCGTTCGTTCTGGGCTGCGCTGTAGCTCAGGAGTTTGTGCGCTTACGTGCGCACGTTTCTCTGGGACGTTTCGTTGATGGAACAGCTGGATGTTTTTAATCCCCGTGTCAGCCAACGTTTAAATGGTGATTAGTTTCCTTGATACCTCGAGCTCTGGCTTAAGTAAGTGGCTTTGGTGCGGTAAGTAATTTCGGCAAAACCAGAGATCAAGCACTGACAGGTCAGGTACAGAATGGGGTAGATGCGGAGTAAAGCTCCCTAAACGTGCCTTGACCCCCCCCCCCAAAAAAAAAACGGCCTTGAAGGAGGCGAGGGAGGGAGCGAGGCGAGGCAAAGGGTCTGTGGGATGGAGTTCCAGAGTGTTGGGGGTGCGGAGAAGGATAGGAAGGCGACACATTTTTTTCCATCAATCATTTGCTCGACCTGGAAAGAAATTCCGTGCGATCTTTCGTTCCAACATATATGTTTTTCATTGCTTTTGGAAACGACTAAATGGGTTCTCGGGGGAGATTTCGCAACATGCCCCCTGAAATAATGAGTGTTTGTAATTAAGAAAGGGATGATGAATTCCCCGGTGGATCGTCGCTCACTGCCACACTGGTGGGAAATAAGTTGGATCTTTACCCAACTTTGATCTTGGCTTCTGATTGTCGTTGTGCGTGCGCGCTTGGTTACTCTAAACACAAACAACAAACAACAACAACAACCAAATTACACTTGTTCAGCGCCTTTCACGTCAGGAGGACGTCCCGAGGCGCTGGACGGTCATGGCTTCCGACCAGAGCTGAGGACACGGCGGGTGGGGGGGGCAGAGGGGGTGGGGGAGGGCCAAAACTGCATTGGATAGAGTGTCGTAGACGAAATGATGAGATGACGAGATGAGACGTCCTGTACCTCAGTGGTTGGAGACCTGTGTTCGAATCCAGGCAGGTCAGGGGGCGAAACCTTGGGCAAGGTTCCTTACTCCATACACACGCCTAATAATAATCCCTCAAAAAAAAAACACAATAATAAATTGGTCATTTTCAATCAACGACTGTTTGTGGGGGACGCTGCTGTGCGCAATTGGCTGCCGCGTTTCGCCCACAAATATACAGTCAATTCACTTTGCAGTATATTCTGTGAAGCGCTTTGGGACGTCGATAAAATGTTAAAAGCGCTATGTCAAATGCAAGGATTATTATTATTAATTTTATTATCATGGCTCTGCAAATGGCTTCTTGAGTGGACAGTGTTCAATTAACTTTGGCTGTGTTGTTTCTGCAGGTTAATTTAGCGTACGCCTATGAAACAAAGGATGCACTATGCTTAGTACTGACCTTAATGAATGGCGGTGACTTGAAATTCCACATCTATAACATGGGAAATCCAGGATTCGAGGAAGACCGGGCTGTCTTTTACGCGGCTGAGATCTGCTGTGGCCTGGGAGATCTCCACAAGGAAAACATTGTTTACAGGTGAGCGGAGATTACTGGGGTTGTAAACAACAACAACAACAACAATTTACATTTATAGAGCGCCTTTCACGTCGGGAGGACGTCCCGAGGCGCTGTAAAGGTCCTGAGACTGGCTCTCTGTGAGATCCAGGCTGATTGACTGTTGTACCTGCCAAACAATACATGACCATTTTAGAGAAGGAGGAGAAACTTTGGTGTTTTGAGTGGGACCAACTGATGTAGACATTGTGTGGGGGGAGAAGGATTTTCTGTTTGGACTATTCCGCTCCCAGTCTGCCTTCACAACAGCAAAGCCAGAGACGAGGCCTGTTGTAGAGTGTCACACTGGGTTAGAGCAAACGTTGGGAAGTTGCGGCCGGGTCAGGGGACGAATCCCCGAAAGTCAACGTGTGATTCTGGGCAAAGATGGGACAGAAAGGTGAGAAGCTTTCGCCGTCACCAAATCCCACCCTTGTTTCTGCCCATAAGACATCTCCGTTCGTCTGGTCAGTGTGGCTGAGCCGCCAGAGTTTGGGGAGGCTTAGACATGTCAACAGCATCTCCCACATAACAACAACTTGGGACAATCTGCTGGCAGCTGGGGAAGGCGAGGGAGGGAGAGTTGGAGGAGGAGGAGGAATCTAGAAGTTGTAGCCTTTGCAAAGCGTAGAAAGACTCAATCTACATTAGCAATAATTCCATCATACCAATGTCCCCAAAACACTTGAGTATCATATCATCTCAACCAGACCAACATCTTCTACTGTCTTATCAATTATAATAACACTGCATAGTAGATAGAGCTAAATGTCTATAAATCTCATATCTATATGTCTTTCACCCATGGTGGATGGGGTAAGGAGGTTGATTGAAAGTACGCTCGAAGAGGAGGACCTCGAGATGGGTCTTGAAGGAGGCAAGGGATGGGGCGAGGCGGAGGGACTGCGGGATGGGAGTTCCAGAGAGTGGGTGCGGAATGGCTGAAGGCCTGCCTGCCAATGGTGGAGCTGGTAAGGCGGGGGACGTGAAGGAGTGGGCAGGTTGGTAGCGGGTTAGCAGATACTGCAGAGGTAGGGTTGGCAGTGATACCTGCCTCCTGGTAATGATTTGATGGATACAGAAATGGTTGTGCAGAAAACAAATGGGTTTATTCATTATGTAACTGGGTCTTTATCATTATTATTATTATTATTATTATTATTACAGCTTGTAACGGGAAATAATGCTACAGTTTAATTCTTTTTTTCAAGTAAGTTCCTTATAGATTGACGGAATCTTTGAAAAATCTGAGACATTTCATTCTTCAAAACCCTCATTCTAGGTGTGATTCAAAAGGTTTTTTTTTACAATGGGAAAAAAAAAGCAACTTGCCGACTTCATTGGTAGGCCAAACAGGTGTTTGTTGCGTTAAGCCGTGAGGTAACAAAGACTGTGAAATCAATGAAAGCAAACCTTTGGGTAAAATGTGCATAGAAAATATTGTATTTCATCGGCATTTTGAAGGACTCTTTTCTCAACGAGCACATCAGCGTTGTCACCAGGGACGCTGAAGTCTTTTGAACTCCCTTTCCAGCAGCAAGGCCTGAATGGGCTCCTTCCTTGGAGGAATAGTATGCGTTGAGAACATGTGGAAATTATCCAGTGGAAAGTTTCCACGCACATTCATTCAAGGTCATGTAACATTGAAAACTAGCGTTTTACAGCGAAAGCACTCTCTTCCCACCCCCTCCCCCCCCCCCCCACCCCCAAATCAATGGTATCCGTCACATTTATTTTCCAAAGTAGAGTTGAAGTTCGAAGTAGATTGTCGGTCAGTCGTCCCAAGACAAGACAAGACAAGACAGTTGCAGATATTAATCGCGGCTTGTTCCTGGAAGAGTTACAGCTCCGTAGCAGTGTCAGGAATAGTTCTGTTGTATGAGCAGACATGCCCTCCTCTGGGACGCAGGGGAAATGGAGGATTAGTAACCAATTTCACTGGATATAATAATAATAATCCCTCCCTAAAAAACAGTCATAAAATTGGTAATTTCAACCCACGACTGTTCAAGGGGACACTGCTGTGCGCGATCGGCTGCCGCGTTTTGCCGACTATTTAAGAGCAGTCAATTCACTTTACGGTATATTCCCTTTGAGACGTCTAGAAGACGCGAAAAGTGCTATATCAAATCATAGAATCGTACGGCACAAAAGGAGGCCATTCCGCCCATGGAGTCTGTGCCGGCTCTTTAAAAAGAGCAATTTAATCCCACTCCCCACAGCTCTCTTCCCCATAACCGCGCAAACCCGTACTCCCCCAAAAAATGGCTACGTCTCTTTTAAAAGTTGCAAAATGCAAGCACTATTATTATTATAAGTATTATTATTAGCTCCAGTTATTGAACCAAGAAATTGGCAGAGACAAAAAGATGACAAAAAGGACCAGAATGTCCCATTGAAACTGCCTTTGTACTGGCCAAAGTTGACCATTGTTGTAAGGGTGACCTCCCTGTTTGTGTGTAGTGACTTGTCAAAACCCCCAACAATAGTGTTTTTTTAATTAAAAAAAGGATTTGAACATGAATTTTTTATGGCACACTTTGAGTACTCATTCCTTGTCTCCCGACATCTGCCTTTCGAATGGGAGCCTGAAACTCAACGCGTCAATAAATTGCACTGAATGTCTACGGTAATCTCCCACAATTTTCTTCAGCAACTTCAAATAAAACCAAGATAAGCAACAGTACTCAATGGGCTGGCTGGCTGGCTGACTGGCTGGCTGGCGTGCTTTAACCCAATGAATACAAGATGAAGGATTAGAAAAAAAATGACCATTTGCCCATTAGGTTGATTTGACTCATGTCCATTAAGATATTGAGTTTG
Source organism: Hydrolagus colliei (assembly GCA_035084275.1). Lineage (NCBI taxonomy): Eukaryota > Metazoa > Chordata > Chondrichthyes > Chimaeriformes > Chimaeridae > Hydrolagus > Hydrolagus colliei. The sequence goes on from CM068748.1 coordinate 1,078,703, forward strand.
TTTTGTTTTATGGTTGCATTCGGTTTCCGAGATTTCCGAGACGAAAGATTACCGCAGAGTAACGGCAACGGTTGGCAGTATAGATATATCTCCTGGTTTTAACAACAACAACAAAATTTACACTCGTAGAGCGCCTTTCACGTCGGGAGGACGTCCCAAGGCACTAAACGGTCAAGACGGGACCCGGGCAAGGGAGAAGGGCAGGTTTGGGGGGAGGGAGCAAGGAGAGAGTTAGGAGGGAAGGGAGAGAGTTAGTTGGGTGGCGGAAGGCACGGTCGAAGAGGAGGGTATTGAGACCGGCCTTGAAGGAGGCGAGGGAGGGAGCGAGTTGAAGGGACTGCGGGATGGAGTTCCAGAGTGTGGGGGCAGAAAGTCTAAAAGCCCGTCCATAATTGGGTGGAGGACATGGAGCAAGCTGGAGCCCGCCTTAATTGAGGGGACAGGGAAGTTCATAGGGGGACAGCAGGTCGGAGAAGGTGGGCGGGGGGGTGGTGGTGGTGAGGGCAAGGCCGTAAATGGCCTTGAAGCTGAAAAGGCAGGGAGAGTAAGGAAGGTAGCTAAATGCGTGGTCAAAGAGTCCGATTTTGAACCATCTTTTGAATGAGGCAGGGTTAGGGAGCGAGATTAAGTGACTGCGGCACAGAGTTCTAAAGGTTGGTGGGGGGACAACACACACACACACACACACACACCGTAAATTGCAGCGTTTCTGCAAATATTTCAGTCTGGAAGGGACCTTAAGTAGGGAGAAGATCAAAACCATGTGTAAATATTTGTACCTTAAACTGCAACGAAATTCCAAACTGTTTGCTTGCCCGTCCCCAGAGAGAGAAAAAAACATTTCAGTGGAATTTGACTTTGTCAATATAAAAAGGCATGGATGCAGTGTTGCTTATTATTTAAGGCTGGAAGAGTGAGTAGTCCAGTAGTCCACATTGCCCAGGGATCACATTACATCTGTGCCCAGATCTACATCGCCCAGCAAAGCTTTTTTTGTTGTCTGTTTAAAGTACGGTACTTTGGTTTGTTGCTGTGCCTTATTGGCGATAGAAGTGTTCCGTATTGTAATAATAATAATTGCATTTGATATAGCGCTTTTCACATCTTCTCGACGTCTCAAAGCGCTTCACAGAATCTACTGTGAAGTGAGTTGACTGTATATATGTGGGCGAAACGCGGCAGATGATTGCGCACAGCAGCGTCCCCCACAAACAGTCCTGGATTGAAATTGAAATGGATCATATTATGCTAGTTTTTTTGAAGGGTTTATTATCAGGCATGTGGAGTAAGGAAACTTGCCCCAAGGTTTCGATCTGCCTGTAATATGCAAAATAAATTTAATACTTGGAGAGGAGGAAATTTCTGCTTCCTTCTGCATGGACTTTTGTGTCTTGCTAAGCCCAATCTTTAATTTGAGTTGTCTGAACTCAGTCAAAGGATATGGACTGCTTCCGTTTAACCAAACTGGTCGAATTCCAATCTCCTATTGCTCTGATGTGATTCATCACATATTACTAGTTAACACTGTCAGCTAAAGACCACCCTGTGTCCCATTGCACTCGCCGAACAAACAACAACAACAACAAAATTACATTTATAAAACACCTTTCCCGTCAGGAGGATTTCCCAAAGGGCCGAACAGTCGGGATCAGCGTGGGGTAGAAGGGCTGGGATGAGGGAGGGAGGGAGGGAGGGAGGGAGGGAGGGAGGGAGGGAGGGAGGGAGGGAGGGAGGGAGGGAGGGAGGGAGGGAGGGAGGGAGGGAGGGAGGGAGGGAGGGAGGGAGGGAGGGAGGGAGGGAGGGAGGGAGGGAGGGAGGGAGGGAGGGAGGGAGGGAGGGAGGGAGGGAGGGAGGGAGGGAGGGAGGGAGGGAGGGGAGGGAGGGAGGGAGGGAGGGAGGGCAGAGAGGTCGGAGGGTGGCTGAAGGCACGGTTGAAAAGGAGGGTCTTGAGCAGGGCCTTGAAGGAGGGACAGGTGGGAGCAAGGTGAAGCGACTGCTGAATTCCAAAGTGGGGGCAGAGAGGCTGAAAGCCGGCCGTCGATGGAGCAGGCCGGAGACTGCTTCACGCAGTGATATCTTGACGGGTAAGAGTTAGAAACAAATATTGGGGCCAACTGAATAGAGATACGATTAATTCTCAAATCAAAAGGTTTTGTTTCCCCCCCCCCCCGCGTGAACATATCAGCAATTGCCTTGCATAAGATTTTCACAGCTGTGTCATTTTTATTCCTCTCTCTTATTGTTTTTTTTTTACCAGAGATTTGAAGCCTGAAAACATTTTATTAGATGATGATGGTAAGTCCTGTAGTTTATTCTATCAACCAGTTCGCTTTAACTCTATTCTTGGGGAGGGTGGGGGGTTAATTTTATGCTTTTGTTATTGAATGTATTAAAGAAGTTTTCAAAAATGCCCATGGTTTATGAAGAGAATGTAGTGGAATTCGAACGACAATGGGAACTGTATACCTTTGAGCCAGATTATTAAGACAAATTTCCTTCTAACCTAAATAGATGGGGGGGCAAAAGTTGCCAGTCAGGATGATATCACTACGTTAATATAAAAACGGATCTCTGGCTGGGAACATTCAGCGGGTCAGGCAGCATCTATGGAGAGAGGAAAGTGTGTTGACGTTTCAAGTCGACGACATTTGATTTGAATAAATTGTAAAGTGAATTGACTGTATATTTGTGGGCGAAACGCGGCGGCCAATCGCGCACAGCAGCGTCCCCCACACACAGCCGTGCATTGAAATTATCAATTTTATCATTGCTTTTTGGAGGGATTATTATTATTAGTTGCGCGCGTGTGTGTGTGTGTGTGTGTGTGTGTGGAGTGAGGAAACTTGCTCAAGGATTCGCCCTGACCTGCCTGGATTCGAACACTCACGCTTGTAAGGCGAGCGCTCTAACCACTGAGCTATAGGACTCCTCATTCGAAGAGGAAATGGTGAACTGTCCAATGTTTTAATGCCATCTTAACTTGATACAGACTAAAGCAGGAGGCAAAGAAGTTTAAAAATATGTATATTACTATCAATCACCAGCCAGTTACTAAGGTTTAGTTGAGAGTAGGTACATCTCGCTGCCTTTCAATTTGCTCTACTGGGGTGTATTTGTAATAAAGTGAGAGAATGTGTTCATCAAAGGAGCAGAAATCCTTTGAAGCCATGAGTCAGGCTGTCACTCAAGTGACTGATTTTCTTTGTGTTGCTTGTCTTGTGTTTACACAGGTCACATTAGGATATCTGATCTGGGATTAGCTGTGAAAATTCCTGAAGGGGACACGATTCGAGGCAGGGTAGGAACAGTAGGATATATGGGTAAGCTGTTCATCTCAAAACTCCTGTGTGGTTCTTATGGCTCTGTGTTTTTTGTGTGTCTAGGAGATTTAAGCGAAACCTGCCTCCTGAAAAATCTTTCTGCGCCAATGCCATTTTGACGTTGTATTTCAAATTTGCATAACCCACAAAGGAATATTCTAATCGGGCGGCTTTTGAGGTTTTTTGGGGAAAGGAAAGTTGCTGTAATGTAAAGGAAGGAACTAACAAAATGTTGTAATGAAATGGAGATCCTACGAAAGAAGGCGAAAGTGGGTTTTTTTTCTCTCTCTCTTGACGCACACATTAAATCTTTCTCAATAGATCCATTTCCCTTTCCAGACGGGCTTCAGTTAAATTTTATATACATATTAATAATATTAATCCTTGTATTTGATATAGCCACTTCTATGTTTGACTTCAAGACATCTCAAAGCGCTTCACAGAATATACTGTGTTTAAAATATTTCACTAAAGCTCAGGAGGAAGGGGAACTATATTTACAGTATATGGGCGATTGCTTTTGCCCCTATTTGTGCTCATTTAATTCATAATTGCTGACTATTTATTCATTTAATTTTACCGTTTACTGAGAGCAGATTTTTGTCTATCGGAAATGGTCATTTTCAAAAGGTACTTTTTTTTTAACTCGCAAAAGTATTCTTTATGGAAGCAGGGCCAGGTTAAACTGTTGGCACATAAGAGTACGACAAAGGGTTTATTAATTCAACGTATTGTATATTTGTTAACACATTAGTTAACACATTAAGAACAAATAATGTTTGCCAAACAGGACAGCTGTTTTACTGAAAGTCGGCTTTGTTTTGTTTTTGCAATAGCTCCTGAGGTTTTGAACAATCAGCGATATGCATTAAGCCCAGACTACTGGGGGCTGGGCTGCTTAGTCTACGAAATGATAGCTGGCCAGTCTCCGTTTCGAGGCCGGAAAGAAAAGGTTAAAAGGGAAGAGGTGGACAGGCGTGTGTTGGAAACGGAGGAAACTTACACAGACAAGTTTTCAGAAGAGGCAAAATCGATCTGCAAGATGGTGAGCCTTCCCTCCAGAAAATGCCATGGCTGACTTGGCATTTTAACAATAATAATAATACTTGCATTTGCTATAGGGCTTTTCCCGTCTTCTAGACGTCTCAAAGCGCTTCACAGACTATACTGTGAAGTGAATTGACTGTATATTTGTGGGCGAAACGCGGCAGCCATTTGCGCACAGCAGATCCCAATTGGCTTCTGGGTTTCGCCTACGGAATATACAGTCAGTTCACTTCACATATAATTCCGTGAGGCGCTTTGAGACGTCTGGAAAGACGCGATGAGGCGCTGTATCCAATGCAAGGAACATTATTATCTTAAAAGGGGATGGGGTTTGTGTTCTTTCGAGAGCTGAAGAAGAATGCGATGGGAGATGGGAAGGGGCAAATGGCGACTGAGCAGTTAGGTTTTCATTCCAAGGAGACCATCAAACTGCAGATCCCAGAAACTATTAGGCCTCGCCAGGCATACGAATAGATCCTTATCGACACTTAAACAAAATTACTGTTCTGTTTCCCCTGCTCTGTCTACCTCCCCCCCACACCCCCCCAGTTCCCCTCAACACAGGCTTGATGCAAATTCTACCTCTGCACCCCCCACTCCAAAAAAAAAGGAAGTCTGGCTACATGCTCCAAACATATTTATTTCTCTTTGATACTATACTCCAATAGGGTGGAGAGAACTTTAATCTCCTATTCTCTTCAGTACATTTTTATTAAATCAGATATAATCGCAACCACATGTGCAGATTGAGGTGGTGCGTTTCAGAGGCTTTTGTTTTTCTCTGTGTGTGTGTGTGTGTGCGTTTATATAAAAAAAACTTTTGTTTTTTTAAAAAAAAGATTGTTCCTGCAGTGTTTTTGTGAACTGGCATTTTATGTTTTAATTACTATATAAAAAATTTTTTTTTAAAAAAGGGCTAACTGGCCTAGAGGCTTAAAAGCTTTCCTTTCAACTCGCAAGACCTGAGTTTGAATGAATTCCAAACTGATGGGATGAAAGTATTCCCTCTTTCTCTGCTGGCTGTAAGGTTTCTGAATGGAATGTATTCGGGCTTTCGTAATGTAGTCCCTTGCGGACAGAAGTCTGCAGTACAGAATGGCCAAAATTCTGTACGAAATTGATTTTTTTTTTCCCCTTTTTACAAAGCGTGCATTGTTGCGCTTTTAATAGGCCAATGTCACTCGGAAAGTCCGCACGAATCACTCGCTGAAGAAATGAATTGCCTATTGCATTCGGAAAGGCACATTTTTTTGGCATTCTGTGTGGGCCGGGGGAGAGCGTTTCTCTGTATCGTGCCTGCTCTTTTGCACCTGACGTGGCAGTGTGTGATTCTGACCCCGCGTAGAAAAATGTTCCATATCCCCAACGCTGAACCGGCTTTCCCTGGAGAGGAGGAGGAGTTGTGATTTTTTTTAAAGAAAAAATATAATTTGAAAGTTTGAAAGAAAGATAGGGGGTTTGTGAGTTTGCCCGAGTTCCCAGTTGTGGAGCTCCTGTAGCTCAGTGGTTAGAGCATTCACCTTCCAAGCGTGCGACCTGTGTTTTGAATCCAGGCAGCTCAGGGCGAAACCTTGGGCAAGTTTCCTTACTCCACACACACACACACACACACACACACAAACACACACGTCTAATAATAATCCCTCAAAAAAAAACGCAATTGGCTGCTGATTTTCGCCCACAAATATACAGTCGATTCACTCTACGGTATATTCTGTGAAGCGCTTTGAGACATTGATAAGATGTGTAAAGAGCTTTCATAGAAGCATAGAATTTTACGGCACAAAAGGAGGCCATTTGGCCCATCTAGTCTGTGCCGGCTCTTTGAAAAGAGCAACTCAATCCCACCGCCCAGCTCTCTCCCCATAACCTAACAGACCTGCTCTCCCTAAATAAAGATCTAATTCTCTTTTAAAAGCTGTTATCGAATCGATGTCCACCACCTTTTCAGGCATATCAAAAATGCAAGGATTATTCTTATTAATAGTGAATTCATAATAATAACAAATAATAATAATCCTCGCATTCGATATAGCCCATTATTGCACCTTTTGAGACATCTCAAAGCCCTTCGAAGACGTGTAAAGTGCAGTGACTGTGTATTTTGTACATTTTCTGTCTTTGGTCAGCGCCGAGTGACTCCCACTCCAGGCTCTTATCTCCGCTGTCAAGCGCTTCGAGATGCACCGTACTTCACTTTCTTTCTCTTTGAACCCTTCTTCGGGCCCCACTCCAATTCCGTGCCTGATCTCTCCACAGTTGCTGTCTAAAGACCCTAAGGAAAGGCTGGGTTGCACAGGAGCGGGAGCCGCGGAGGTCAAGAAACACCAGTTCTTCAGGAATATCAATTTCAAGCGACTAGAAGCCGGGATAATGGATCCCCCCTTCGTACCCGATGTGAGTGGGCGCCGAGAGAGAATCACGCTCGTTAGAAAGTTTTGGTCGCAGATCCATTTAAAAACCACTTTTATTGCGACGAACGCAGAGCAGCAGCAACAATCACAGCGCCTTTCACGGGGAGGACGTCCCCGAGCAGAGGGTTGGGATCAGGGCAGGTGGAGTGTGGGGTGGGGTGGGGTGGGGAATGCTGACCGATGACTTAGTCAAAGAGGAGAGTCTTCCTAATGTGAATTGAATTTGTTGTTGTTGTGCATGAGGGCAAAGATGTCCATTACTGCACTGCAGTGCGGGTGTGATGAGGCTTGAAGCACATTATTGGGCCACACAGAGGCTGTTTATTTGGGGCTGTGATATTAGTTGGGTCAGGGTATCAAGGGAGGGAGGGTAATTGGAGTTGAGGTACCACAGATCAATCGTGATCATGTACAATGGTGGAACAGGCTTGGTTGGGTGGGTGGGTGGGGTGAGTGGGTAGGTGGAGGGGTTGGGCTGAATGGCCTCTTCCTATGTTTCTACGCAACAGACTTGTCACTTTCCCAGCAAGAATGTCTGTGACGTTTCCAACTCCTCACCCCGGACGTGTGTTTGCAACCTTAAAACCAGAACACACACACACACACACACACACACACACACACATACACACACATACACACACTCACACGCGCACAACACACACACAATTGCAAGCGGACGGACGGGAGGCATCAGTAAATGTTGTCGCGCCTTTCACGCACCGATGCGAGTGTGCGTCGAACCCGTCTGTTACAATTGTCCCCGGTTTTGCCTACAGCCTCGCGCGGTGTACTGCAAGGACGTTTTGGACATCGAACAATTCTCCACTGTGAAGGGGGTGAACTTGGACCAGACGGATGACGATTTCTACTCCAAGTTTTCCACCGGTTGCGTCTCCATTCCCTGGCAGAATGAGGTGAGACGCGACCCTCAAGTTCTGACTTGGGCTTGGCTCGAGTGAGAAAGAAGCCAGTGTTTACAAGGCGAGACGCTTTTTGTCGTTCTTGCTGGGGTTGTCCCATCAGCTTCCTGATCTTTGGTTTGGACGTGAACCAGGAACAAGCTTGTGGAATATTCTGCAACGCAACAACAAACAAAAGTTTGATTGAAAGCAGGAGTAAACCTCTCTTTCCACCCCCCCACCACCCACCCCTTTTCACCCCACACCAACCCACTCTGTGAAACAGGCACCCACTCCGCTCAGCAGGCTCTGGCCTGCCGCACGTCGTCGTCCCCCCGACCCACCCGCCTCATCATTGGCGGACGAGCCTTTAGCGACTCTGCCCCCAACCTCTGGAACTCCATCCCGCATTCCCTCACCCTCACCCCCAACCCCCACCACCACCATGTCCTGGCCTCCTACATTTGTCTAGTGCCTGTCACATTAGGTGGACGTCCCAAGCCGCTGGACGGATAGTATTTTGGGCCCAAGCTGGGGGTTAGGGATTGCGGAGGGTGGAGGGGAAGGAGGTTGATCAAAAGCAGGGACGAAGAGGAGGGTCCTGAGACGGGTCTTGAAGGAGGCAAAGGATGGGTCGAGGCGGAGGGATGGCAGGAGGGAGTTCCAGAGTTGTGGTGGCTGAAGGCTCGCCCGCCAATGGTGGGGCGGGCCAGGCAAGGGGGGGAACATGAAGTAGGCCGGAGCCCGCTGAGCAGAGGAGGGAACGGGCAGGTTGGGAGGGGGTTAGGAGACGGCAGAGGTTAGGAAGGAGCAAGGCCTCGGAGGGCTTTGAAGGTGACTTAACAAGGGATACACGAGAATGGTACTATATTGTGTCGCCTCACTTAAAAGTGTGGCCGCCCTGTAGACCCTAACGCTAACTGGAAGTGCGGGAAACCCGGCTTCCACGCTGGCTGGTCAGCTTCCTGTGGCTTCCCAGTCATCAGTCAGGTCAGTGATTAATGTCGCTTCGAGGGGCGCGAACAGCCCTCACCACATGCAGGAAGTGGCACTTCCTTACACGTGTTCGCGCAGTTGGTGGCAACCTTAAGAAACCTGGAAGTCAAACAATTCGTTGGCGTTCGACTTAAGAGTGGAGCCGCTGCAGCTTGGTGGTTAGAGCAACACGCCTGACAAGCGAGAGACCTGGGTTCGATTCCCGGCGGAATCACCAGGGGCGAAACCCTGGGCAAGTTTCCTTACTCCACACACACACACACACACGCACACGCACACACACACACACGCACACACGATAGTAAACCTCAAGAAAAAAGACACAATAATAATAAAATTGGTCATTTTCGATCCAAGACTGTTTGCGGGGGACGCTGCTGTGCGTAATCGGCTGCCGCGTTTCGCCCACAAAATATACAGTCATTTCACTTTACAGTATATTCTGCGAAGAGCCTTTGAGACGACTAGAAGACGTTTAAAGCGCCACATCAAATGCAAGGATTATTATTATGTTGAAATGCTACGAAAAGGGAGAATTGTCCGGTTTATTCCTCGTGTCTTCGCTCCCACCCTACATCCGTGACCAGTCCTATCCCCTTCCTTACCAACCTGCCCGCCCCCTCCCTCCGCTCAGGAGGATCTGAAGCAATGACTGTCCAGCGCCTTGAGACGTCCTCCAGACGTGAACGGCGCTATACAGATGTCATTTCGTGGAGCTCCTGAGGCTTAGTGGTTAGAGCACTTGTCTTGAAAGCTGGGGAGACCAAGCTGGGGAGATCTGTGTTCGAATCCAGGCAGGTCAGGGCGAAACCTTGGGCAAGTTTCCTTACTCCACACACACGCCTAATAATAATCCCTCAAAAAAAAACACAATAAAATTGGTCATTTCAATCCACGACTGTGTGTGGGACACTGCTGTGCGCAATTGGCTGCCGCGATTCGCCCACAAATATATACAGTCAATTCACTTTTACAGTATATTCTGTGAAGCGCTTTGGGACGTTGATAAAATGTGGAAAGCGCTATATCAAATGCAAGGATTATTATTATTATTATTTTGTTGTTGTTGTTGTAATCGCTGATGTCCCTGTTTTTCTGGTCACCGCAGATGATAGAAACCGAATGCTTTAAGGAACTGAACTTGTACGGTCCAAATGGGGGTTTGTCTCCAGACCTGGACCGGAGCTACACCCCTGAACCACCTAAACGAACGCTCCTTCAAAGGCTCTTCCGAAGGCAGGTGAGATTACGGGGCACCGCAAAACGCTGTACGTTCACATCAACAACAACAACAACTTCGATTTATATAGCCGTTCGTGCAGAGAGGATGTCTTGAAGCACTTTATAGCACACACAGTTCAACCAGGTTTTTTCTGCTCAGCCAGGGTGACTGGCTCGTGCTAAAACCCATCACCGTTGCTTAAGGATCTAAAGACCAAACTGAGATGCGGGGGAGAGAAAGTTGATCGTGGAGCTCCTTCTCTGTAGCTCAGTGGTTAGAGCGCTCGCCTTACAAGCGTGAGACCTGTGTTCAAATCCAGGCAGGTCAGGGCGAAACCTTGGGCAAGTTTCCTTACTCCACACACACACGCCTAATAATAATCCATCCAAAAGAAAACACAATAAGAAAAATTGGTCATTTCAATCCACGGGGACCCTGTTTGTGGGGGACGCTGCTGTGCGCAATCGGCTGCCGCGTTTCGCCCACAAACATATGCAGTCAATTCACTTTACAGTACATTCTGTGAAGCGCTTTGAGATACAGTCTAGAAGACATGAAAAGCGCTATATCAAATGCATAAATCATTATTATTATGGTATTATTGAAGAGGGGGTGAGTCAGAGGGATTAGGGGCTAGAGTTCCAGAGGATGGGGGGGGTGGGAGGTTGTGGGCGGAGGACGTATGGTTATTTGGATATGATTTGTGAGTGTGAAATCCGTCTGGCCTGCTTGTGATGGCTGCTGTGTTGCCTTGTTTCAACCAGAAGGGCTGAGATTAATTCATGAAACTGATCTTGTCGAATCTCGCTCGCTCCTGTATCTCTTTCTGTGAAGCTGCCATCGACTGACAGTGATGAAATGGCAAGGGATAGATCATCTTTTTTTCTTTTCGCTCACTGGTCCTTTTAAAAGACCTCGCTAGCTTTATGAGACGGCGAATTAGAGGATTCTGGAATCTCGTAAAAAGTAGCTCAAGATATTCGGAAACCGAGCCACAATTTGTGCGAATCATTTCCTGCTTATTGCAAATTAGACCTCCCTCCGCGCGCCCCCCCCTCCCCCCCCCCCCCCGCCTTCCCAATACCAATGCCTTATTTTCTAACTAAATAGATGGCATTAATATTATAACGTGGTTGATTTGGGGCCTCATCAGTTCCATCCTGTGGCGATTGACCAGCAGTGACATTAATAGTTATTAATACTATTCATCTTAAAGTGCTTCACACTCTGACCCCATTCCCTCTGCCTCGCCACCCCCCCTCCCCTCCCTGGCCTCCTTCAAGTCCCGCGTCAAGTCTCTCCTCTTCGATGGACCCATCGGCAACTCCTAATCCCCCCTTTCCCTCCCCCCCCCCCCCACCTCCCCTAGTCCTCAGTTCAGGTCTGAAAGGTCTTTAAGCGCTCTGAGACGCCGTCCGTCGTAGAGGGCGCGATATAAATCGAAAGTTGTTGTTGTTGAAACAGTGACTCTTTGGGACGTCCTCCTAACGTGGAAGGAGCTGTACAAGTGTCATTGTGTTGTTGTTGTTGTTGTTGTTGTTGTTGAGCGGAGATGAATAATTTATCAAATTCACGCAACTTGCCCCATGACCCCTGCCTCTTGTGTGTGTCTCGTCTCTTTCAGAACCACAGTCATTCGAACAGTTCGGGGACTGCAAAAAGTCATTCCAACCACCAAGTAAATTCTCATCAAGCCAATTCGAACTCTGGAGGAAACAGCTAGTCTTAGTGACCATCCTTTGTGATCCTTGCAGCTTTTCTCGCCTTCTGGAACTATTTAGCAGAAAAGCAGCAGCTCTTCCGACCCCCCCCCCACCCCCCCACTCCACACCCCCACACCTCTCTCCTTTATCCCCCCACCCCAACACCCCTTCTTCTCTCCTCCCTCCCCCCCCCTCCCTCCCCCACAAAGGGGTATTCATTCCAAATGAGTGAGCCACTCCAGTTTCTCTCTAGATCCAGCTGCCTCACTTGTGCTCAGGTGTGTACCTTTGAGATTGGGATTATGACGTCCGAACCCAGGTGGAATATTGCAATAGCAAATTCAACGGAAATGGCTACTTGCATGTATTTAAAAACAAACAAACAAAACAAAGCATTGTACTAGAACTGTATTTTGTCTTTATTATTAAAAAAAAAGGTTTTGTAAATTTCTCTATAACTGTCTCGGTTTACATTTTGTACATTTGTATTTAAAAGTATGTCAGAATCAATCGGGATGTATATTTTTCCGCCCGCCCGCCCGCCTGCCCAGCAGCTGTGAAAGCCATTCGCTGATATCACACAAGAAACATCTATGTGCGAATTTTTAATGAATTGTGACTTTCAATATTTCCTCCGCGTTTTAAATGGTGAACGAAAACCTGTTCTGTTGTTGTGTGTGTGTGTGTGTGTGTGTTTTTTTTAAAAAATATCTGCAGTAAGTGATTTCTTTTCGATATTCTTTCACCATATCGGTAGTCATTTTATATTTTTGTAGCTTTTTTGTCATAGCTCGCTGTTATTAAACGTGCCTCTTTTGTACAGCTGTTATCATTATTTATGATCTCGTTGAGGAATTGCATCTTGTCGTTTGTCAGCATTCTGCCATTTTAGACTTTTAACATAATATACAACTTTATTTTTTTTTGGGGGGTGGGGGGTCATTTTGTTCCTGATATTAATCCTGTTTCGCCCATAAAAACATACAGTCAATTCACTTTACTGTATATTCTGTGCAGCGCTTTGAGACATCTCAAAGATCCGATAAGGCGTTATATCAAACGCAAGGATTATTTATTATTATTATTATTCATTATATTAATCTTATCGTTTCCAATTTGCAGCTGAATTTTTTTTTGGGGGGGTGGTGAGTGGGAGTAGGGTTGGTAGGGAATGGAAGCAAAATCCTTGGATGTAATTTTTTCCCTCTCCCACTTGACTTAAACCGAGATCAGTCCTCGGATCTCGCACGCACCAATTTGATGCATCATTCACGTTGAGAAAGTCAATGGTGCCCTCAACTGGTTGTGAACTGTGTTGAAAGAGATTTGTGGAAACTGTGTTAGTGGTCGCAAACTGAGGCTGAGCCACTTTGGCTTCCCCTCATGTCTTCACTCTTGGCTGACTGGAGAGGCTGTCGAGCGAGTATTGGTACAGGTGTCGGGGAATTTTCTAAAAGAAAATACTTTGATCTGAAAAATAACTTAGCAAATGACTGAAGTTCCACACAGGAAGGGAAAAGCTAAGAAGATCAGCTGTCAGACTTTTTTTTTAACACACACACGCGCGCGTATCCAAGGACAATAAATAACATTAAACCGCAAAGAACAAAAGTTTGAATCATTTAGCAATCTGTCCCACAGACCAGAGCGCTTCCGGTCTTACCGTGTTAACATGGGAATGATGCATTCCAGCGTTTTAGGGAAAAGTACAATCACAAGGCATTATATTATTCTAAACCCACACTGTACAAGGCTGAAGCCAACACTTACAGAAAGCTTGTTTCACTGAACGCTTGATATGTTATTCGGATCTCAGCCTAAAGCTGCTATCAGTTGTTTCAAGAATGATTGCGTTTATTGTCTTATTCCAAAGAGGAAAGTGTATTAATGTAGCAGACTTGTGTTGTCATTTCTGTTATTTTTGATGAGCTGTATAGGGTAGTCAGAAGGATGCTTTCACAGATGTAAACTAGATACAGACAAAAATGTAGGGTTGAAATCTACCCATCTGAACGTTTTTTTTAAATGCCTTTAATGCTTTGCCTTCCTGTTTCATTTGAGTGAAAAAAACATTTGTTGCAATTGTACTCAATTATCCAAACTTCGCATTAAAAAAAATTCATTCGCACAAAACAAAGATCTCTTGGACCAAATCTACAAAATTTATGTTTCTTTTGTTTTATCCAGCTGAACATTTTCTGAAATGTGAACTTCTTTTGGGGGGGATTATTGTGTATTCATCTGTTTGTGGGGAAGGACAGAAGTCAGTGAGTGACTCTTATGGAAATGATGTGTGAGAAAAAAATATGCGTCAGGTTTTTTTTAAAAATAAATAAAATACAATCATTCAACTTAGAAGAATTTGCGGCGTGAAAAAGGCTCTGGTAAATGAGTGATTGATTCCCGTCATGGATCTACTTCCAGCACTTAGTAAGATGTTCGTTTGTGGGAAAGTAGCGGACATAGATAATGACGTGACGTTCCTTGTTCTCCAATTTAGTGGAGAAGCCACTTTTTCCCATTGATAGGTCTTTAGGCAGCCATTTACACACTCAGACACATCTGCAGACTTTAAAATTAGTGGAGGGCACTTTTAAGTTTTTCTGTACAAACTCCCAGAATGTTGTTTGGGTGTTGGTGTGGGTGGGTGGTGGGTTGGGGTGGGGTAGACTAAATTTGCTACATGGCAGATCATTGAATACCTACGGGTTGTTCCATTAACATGTGAGTGAGATTTAGATATGGTGGTTAAGAAAAGAGTTGTTGTGTGTGCAAGCTACAAAAATAACAAGCAAGTCAATTTGTGCTATAATTAGCCTAGGGTTAGAGGACGAGCCTGTTTTCAGTTGCGAGATGCGGGAAGTTAATTCACAATTTACTGTATATAAAATTAAATGGATTATTTTCCCACCATTAAAAAATAGCTTCTGAAATAAAGGGTTTCCTGCTAAAGCATTGGTTGAAGAATTCCTGTTTACTCAGCACAAAAAATAATTTGGATTTACATTGGTATCGTGTTTGTATTGTATGTATATTATATATACATTATGTATAACATAATAAGGATGGAAAATATATCTCCTACATGTTGGTTCTCCCAAAAATCTGCTATGTTTCAAAACCATTTACAGAAAGATGGGGAGGTGGGATGGAGGCAGAAAATCTAACTTGGTTTAAATTGCTTAATTAAAGTAAAACCCAAATAATTTGCTGTCTGCATTTTTCTGTGTAATTTAATTCGCACGTACCTCCCTTGGGGGAGGGGGACGCGGGGGGGAGAAAGTGCAAAGGCAGATTAATATGGAGGAGATTTTGTAATTGTCTCAAGTCTCTATAAGATAGGTGACCATTTAAGAGGTTCAAGCCCCCAACACTTAATTTCCCTCTCCCGCAAATAGTACACCAAATAAATAACTGGGAGGGAGTGTGGGGGGGGGAATAATTCAGCTCCAGAAAAAATTATTGCAGTACTGTATTCACAGTACTGCAATGATTTGCGAGCCTTTCTACATATGATCAGGATATTTGTCAATGGTGGGGGGGTGGTGGTGGGGGAGAGTGTTCTGTTTTCGACAAACATTTTACATACATTCCCTTTGTACTGGTTCGATGAGCGATGTCGCTTTTCGTAACGATATGTCTGCCTTGTGTTTGTTTTGACTTGTTAAACGATCCACTGCCCTTTTGTTTTGGCGATGGGAATTCTGTATATAAAAAAAATGAAATGACAATATCCAAAGGTTTACAGTTATTTTCAGGGAATAACCCATGTTCCATGCTCTTCTCGGAAGTATTTTTTTGTCCTCTCTGTCCATGGCTTCTGTCTTCCCTGGCTGCTCTTCACTCTTAAGTACTCACAGTATTATCCCAACAAATGCCACAGTTATACTGTAACTAGAAAAGTTATTTTTTTGGTGTGTGTGTAAAATAAAAGGATCATTTGAATTGCAAAGGAGGTACTGTATTCGTTGATGTGTAAATTGAGAGAGAGAAGAAAATGATGTCTAAACACAGTTGATGAGGTTAGAACTTAACAAGCGTGAGACCTGTGTTTGAATCCAGGCAGGTCAGGGGGCGAAACCTCAGGCAAGTTTCCTTACTCCACACACACACACACACACACACACATGCGCGCCAAATAATAATCCCTCCAAAAGAAAAACTATAATAAATTGCTCATTTCAATCCACGACTGTTTGTGGGGGACGCTGCTGTGCGCAATTGGCTGCCAATCGCGTTTCGCCCACAAATATACAGTCAATTCACTTTACAGTATATTATGTGAAGCGCTTTGAGACGCCTAGAAGATGTGAAAAGCGCTATATAAAATGCAATCAGTGGGCTATCTCAGCACTGATAGGTTGGGGAGGGAAATCGACACATAAATTGAACAATTGGACTAACGCTAACAATCCTTTGCATTCGGTTAAATATCACCCAGTTATATAGACCAATTCACAAATATATTGAGAATCATAATAATAATAATTCTTGCATTTGATATCGCGTTTTTCACGTCCTCTAGACGTCTCAAAGCGCTTCACAGAATATACTGTAAACATACTGTGAATTGACTTTTGTGAGAGAAATGCGGCAGCCAATTGCACACAGCAGTGTCCCACAAACAGTCGTGGATTTTTTTTGTTGAAGGATTATTATCAGTCTTGTGGAGTAAGGAAACTTGCCCAAAGTTTCGCCCTGAGCTGCCTGGGAATCGAACCCGGATCTCTTGCTTGCAAGGCGAGTGCTCTAACCACTGAGCTACAGGACTCCACGTCAGTCACCCTAATCATGTTAGAGTCCTCAGCTGAAATCCATTATAAACTTAACACTAATAATCCTTGCGTTCGATACAGAAATAACGATCTTTATTTAACCATAACTACATATGTGGCAAGGCTCTCTTTGACAGCAACGTGGGGCGAAAGGGGTAATCGACATAGGGGCAGGAATTACAGAGAAACTGACTGAGTGAGAAGGTGGAATAGTGGGCTCACTGAGTTTAATGTATCGACGTTTTAAGGTAGAGCACATTGGCTGTATGGGAAGGCACTGGGAGATGGATGAACAAAGGGATGGTAGCGATCCAATTTTGAGGCAGTGGTCAGCTCGTTCACAGACGTTCAAAGCTATCGAAATGTTCAATAGAGACGCTAAGAGCTTTAACACAATGGGTATAAATTATTACAGCTCGTAGCCGTACAGTTGAGTGCTGGGTGATTGTCATATTATGGGTCATTCGGGACATTTTAACCGTGGAGGAATTCCAGTGATTGCTTTTCAGAATGATTCTTGGAAAGAAACAATTTGCTCTTTAAATGTGGGATAAATGTGATCCACGTTCCTCCCTTCTGCTTGAGGAGGTTTGTCCGACAAAGATGTATAAAAAGAAAGGGAATTGAAGATAGGTGATGGGTGGGTGGGTGGGTGGGTGGGGAGAATTATTTTCGTTGGTGATGGTAAATTTAAAAGCAAGGACGACATTAATCTGACACAGTGATTGTCCAGCGCCTTGGGACGTCCTCACAAACAGTCGCGGATTGAAATGACCAATTTTTATTATTGTGGGGGTTTTTTCGGAGGGATTATTGCATCCATATGTGGCCAATACAAACTGCGGGGAAATGAACTCGATAATGTAAACCTCACAAATCTGTAAATACATAGAGGATCATGGATAATATGAAACGGCTTTGTCCATCGGCTGTTCCTCTAAGCCAATATCTTTCCATGACAACTAGGGTTTAAGTGTTTGCAAGCGCTTAACGCAGCAATGTAACAATCTGATCCGATAAGACATTAGCATTTCCAACGCATATGTTAATGGGACGCTCGCGGTTTCCTAACTGCAGCACTAATACCTTGGAGCAAGTCCTGTGAGAAGTGACTGTAGTTCCAAATTTTCCCTGTCGGCGGAAATCGGGATTGCCACAAAATTGAGCTGTGGAAACATGAAACCTTTATTCTGTGTTATGTATGTGCCGGGAATAATGTTTGAAGCCAAGCAAGTCAAAGGGACTTTAATTCGGAATCTGTGCTGAAATGTTTACTGTGCCTCTGTCTGCATGGTTTGACACTGGCTACAACGCAATTATTCCTGGTATACAGTAGCAATAGTGTACTTGTTTTTCTGTTTTTTTAAAAAAAGTGTTTTAAAATTAAATATGGTGTACCTTTTCACGTTTTCCAGACGTCTCAAAGCGCTTCACAGAACATGCTGTAAAGTGAATTGACTGTATATTTCTGGACGAAACGCAATCAAGCAGCCGATTGCGCACGGCAGCGTCCCCCGCAAACGGTGGTGGATCGAGTGAGCGAATGCAAGGAGCATTCTTATAACTGCAGAGTCGTCAATCTTCTGAAAAAATATATCTGTACAGTATATAGCGATTGCACTTTTAAAGTTAGATAATTGGGAACAGGCATCTGCGCAGGATGAGGAAGGCAGCTTTGTGGTTTCCAGTATTCTTGCCAAACTTTCCGGTTCGTACGAAGGACCCTGAACAGCATTCCCACATTGTGAAGTAATTTTGCTGCGAATTCCAGTTTGTCAGGAACAAATAAATGCCTTTGAGCAGCAGGTCACTCGAAGTGAATACTTCTGCCAATGCATAATAAAGAAATCCTGTGTGTTTGATTGCGCCATGAGTTCAAATTTCCACAGGAATACAACCTCAAAAAACATTAAGAGAGAGGGAGAGAGAGAGAAAAAATGTCTACGTGACATGTGTGGGACAAGAGCAGGTCAAAATATTCCTGAGTAAAATGCCACAAAGACCTCAGAGAGCAGCAAGTCGTGACGCAGTGTTTCATTCATTTACATCTCTACAGCGCTCGCCTTACAAGCGTTGAGACCTGTGTTTCAAATCCAGGCAGGTCAGGGCGAAACTTTGGGCAAGTTTCCTCACTCCACGCGCACACACACGCGCGCCTAATAATAATCCGTCAACGAAAAAAAAACCCGAGAATAAAATTGGTCACTTCAATCCACGACTGTTTGTGGGGGACGCTGCTGTGCGCAATTGGCTGCCAATTGCGTTTCGCCCACAAACATACAGTCAATTCACTTTACAGCATATTCTGTGAAGCGCTTTGAGACGTCCAGAAGTCAATGACGGGAGACGCAATAACAGTAAGACACTGTTCACATCATTGAACAAAATCTGTGAGGGCATTGGGACGTCCTCCCGACGTGAAAGCCACAATGCAAATGTAAACTTGCACTGCATTGGACAGCGAGAAGCAAAACCCCAAATATTTGCAGAATGTGGACACATGACTGCAACAAATCCAATCCTATTTCTTTGGGAAAAATCTAAGCACCGGTGGCTTTGGCCAACTGTCTCAACTAATAATAATAATCCTTGCATTTGATGTAGCGCTTTTCACGTCTTCTAGACGTCTCAAAGCGCTTCACAGAATATACTGTAAAGTGAATTGGTGAGCGAAACGCGGCAGCCAATTGCGCAGAGCAGCGCCCCCCACAAACAATCGTGGATTGGAATGACCAATTTTATTATTGTGGTTTTTTTGGAGGGATTATTATTATTAGGCACGTGTGTGTGTGTGTGTGTGTGTGGAGTAAGGAAACTTGCCCAAGGTTTGGCCCTGACCTGCCTGGATTCGAACACATTATTATTTTTATGGACCCTGAAGCGCTAAAGTCAATTTCACCAGCAGAGGGCGATGTTGTTGGCATTTAAGTTCCTCACTTTAGTTGGATCAATGTGCCAATGTGCTCTTTGCAGAGGAGTCGTTTTGGCGTCATGCCAACAGTTGGAATAATGTTGTGATTAAAGGCTGGTCTCAACATCAGCGCAAGAAGGAATGGTTACGATTCTTTCTCAATTCCCATCCGATTTGTTTCCATATAAGTGGAGCTCCTGTGGTTAGAGCACTCGCCTTACAAGCGTGAGACCTGTGCTCGAATCCAGCCAGGTCAGGGTGAAACCTTGGGCAAGTTTCCTAACTCCACACACACACACACACACACACACATACATACACGCACACGCCAAATAATCCCTTCCAAAAAAAAACACAGCAATAAAATGTTGGTCATTTCAATCCACAACTGTTTGTGGGGGACGCTGCTGTGCGCAATTGGCTGCCGCGTTTCGCGAACAAATATACAGTCAATTCACTTTACAGTATATTCTGTGAAGCGCTTTGAGACACAGTCTAGAAGACGTGAAAAGACACTATCTCAAAACGCAATAATTATTATTACTGCATTTTAAACAATCGCGGTGATAAAGTGCCCGTCCGTGTTTGATAGCTGTTATTCTTACTGGAACTTCTAGTTCGTAGTCAACCCATAACTTTCACAGGTTTACAAAAGAAAAAGACGAGGCTCGACGGAAACTGGGAAGTCTGAAAAATAAAACCCGGGTGGGCTATCTCCACTTCCTGCCAAAAACACACAACCATTGGTTGCAATAAATGACTCGGAGGGAAAGCTTTCGGAATTTTCTTTTGGCAGGTCCATCGGACCGAGGTCCATCGGACTGAAGCCAAGCCTGCCATATTTGGGATCGCGGATCCCGCCATCTTTAAGATCTTGAAGATCCCTCCATTCAGCAAACAGTGGCCTGCTTCGCTTCCCATCCCCCCCCGTCCCATTTTAAGATCATGCCTACATACGGAGGAGGAGTTTGGTTCTTTTGTGAATGCATGACAATTTTTAATGGAGCAAGCCGCCAACAACAACAACAACAACAACAACAGCTACTTTGATTTATATAGTGCCCTCCATGCCCGCACACACTGATTATAGTTCAACACTGTACATTGGGTTTTTTTCAACCACAAAAAAAGATGTGGCTAATTTGAGCTCCTTCAAGTTTACCGTTTCTTTTCTACGGGAGCCTCATTCTCGCTCGCGTACCACTGAATACGTGTTCAAAGTTCGTTGGAAGTTACAGGATGTGAAACGTTTGTTTGGTTCGAGTCCTGATAAGAGCAGCTCAAATTCGCCTGAGAGGTTCCACCTCATCTCATGAAAAGAAACGCTCACGTCAGAACTAATGAAACGTTGAGAAAGACTACAGACAACTAAGATTGCTAACCTTCTGACCTTATGCTTGTGGTCCGATTGAGCTGAGAATAGGTACTACCAAAGACATCATTTGTTACAAGGTGCTAGTCTTGTGACATCCTCCTGACGTGGAAGGTACTATTCGAGTGTAATTTTGTTGTTGTTATCGTTTGCAAACTCCAAAATTTTGAATCAACATGATATCTTACTGTTAAGACTCAACTCCACTCCATCACTCCATAGGAATTTTGACAAATAATAATAATAATCCTTGCATTTGATACAGCACTTATCACGTCTCTAGATTATTAATCTAGAGAGGGATTATTATTAGGTGTGTGTGTGGAGTAAGGAAACTTGCCCAAGCTTTCGCCCTGACCTGCCTGGATTTGATACACAGGTCTCATGCTTAATGGATGCTCTAACCACTGAGCTACAGGAATCCACAAAGGACTCTTTCTATCGAAACACTTCTCTGTTACCAAAGAACAACAACAACGATGACAAAATGACATTGATAGAGCATTTTTCACGTCGGGAGGACGTCCCAAGGCGCTGAAGATCTGAATCACGCCCATTTCCTCCGCGGTAGACAGACATAAACAGGTTGCGATCCCAAGACTATCAAAAATCCCATCTATTGCTTGACTTCTGAAACCTAGTCCGGTATTAGATTTTCCATGAGAGAGAGAGAGAGAGAGAGAGAGAGAGAGACAACAAAAAGTCACTGCATTTAAAAGTGCGGAACAATGCCACAAAGTCAAAGACAAACCTCGAAACCAAATACTTTATCTAGAGGTGGCAAAGTGTTTGCCTCTGTAACTTGCCGGTGATTTGGTTTGATTTGGTGATTCCGGTTTGAAGACTTTCCTCTTCGATCGTGCCTTCTGTTCCACCCCGAACTCTTTTACCTTCCCTTCGTGTTTCACCCCTTCCCAAACACTCCCCTCCCAGCTCGGGTCACACGCCTCCTGTGCAGCGCCTTGGGACGTCCTCCCGACGTGAAAGGCGCTCTATAAATGTAATTTGTTGTCGTTGTTGTTGTTGGTGATGACGTGCAAATTGTCTGAGTTACACATGAAACCCCAGAGGGAACTTGGTTAGTACTCGGTGAACTCATTTCACATAGAACTTACCAGGCAGCAGAAAGACGGAGGCAACTTCCCTATTAGAAACCTAACAGAAACATTCTTGTTTAGCCACCATTGCGCGAAATGGACAAACAGATACGAAGACAGTCAAGACACTCAAAGGAACTCGGTAGCAATCCAATTTGGAAATGTCTAAAATGATGGGAATTGGGCTTAATTCATTGCAACTTTTCACACGTTTGCGTGTTTGGGGCGCCAAAGTGGAGACTGCGTTGTGTCATATAATAATAATCCTTTCATTTGATGTAATCCCTTTTCAGTGGTTAGAGCATTCGCCTCGCAAGCAAGAGACCTGGGTTCGATTCCTGGCAGGGCGAAACCTTGGGCAAGTTTCCTTACTCCACACGCCTGATACCTCTGTCCCCCCCTTTCTTCCCTCTTTTCTTCTCCCCACCCCGACCCCCTCCCCCCCCTGCTCTGGTCCCTACCTTGGGACGTTATTGTATTCTGTGAAGCGCTTTAAGACTATATAAATATAATAATAATCCCTCAAGAACAAAAAACAAAAATATTTTGGTCATTTCAATATATAAATGTTTGTGGGGGGACGCTGCTGTGCGTAATTGACTTACTGTATATTTGCGCCCACAAATATACAGTCAATCCACTTTACAGTATATTCTGTGAAGCGCTTTGAGACGTCTAGAAGACGTGAAAAGCCGCGATATCGAATGCAAGGATTATTATTATTATATAGCGCCTTACCATATCTGCACGAGTCTCAAAGGGTTTCACAGAATAAACCGTGAAGTGAAATCGACTGTGTTTTTTTTTTGTGGATGAAACTTGGCAGCCAATTTGCGAGCGGCAGAGTCCCCCCCACAGACAGTCGCACATTGTTACCAATTAACATCCAGATTCTCTGGACGGAGATTTGGTCTAAGAGGAAGTTTCTCTGTAGGAAGGCCAACTTGAGGAATCCGCAGCAACTTTAGTTCAGATGAACTCAAACGCTTTTGTTTCTGTTGCATCATCTTTCTCTACTTTGCCCACTTCCCTTGCTGTGCACCTAATTAGCTGCACATCTCCCTCTCTCTCTCTCTCTCTCTCTCACACGTAGCTTCGAATGTGCTGTGCGCAACATATTTTTGACTGAATATTAACATAAGAACAAGGAGCAGGAGTAGGCCATTCAGCCCCTCAGGCCTGCCCCTCCGCCATTCAATAAGATCATGGCCGATCTTCTAACCTAACTCCACCCGCCCCGCCTCATCCCCATATCCCTTTATCTGTTAGAAATATATCAATCTCAGTCTTGAATATGTTCAAGGACTGACTGAGCATCTACAGCCTTTCGGGGGTAGAGAATTCCATAAATTCACTACCCTCTGAGTGAAGAAGTTTTTCCTCAACTCAATGCAAAAAGGCTAGACCCCCCTAATCTTAAGACTGTGACCTCCCCCTAGTTATAGTTTCTCCAACCAGGAGAAACAAGTCTTTTGCACATTTAATTCTCAATTTAGGAAACAACTCATTTTCTGTGTTTTTTGCTCCGTAAGTCACTTCCGTAAAGTGTCGACCTGTGTTGTGGTGACGTTCTGTGTGAACGCAACCGACCTCTCGAAGGAAATGCAGGAAATTTGTTGTCCTGTAGCTCAGTAGTTAAAGCACTCGCCTCGCAAGCTAGAGGACCTGGGTTCAATTCCCAGGCAGGGTGAAACTTTGGGCCGGTTTCCTTACTCCACACACACGCACCTCTATTTACCCAGCAGTAAGTAGGAACCCGGTTGTTAGTCGATTGGCGGAGAGCTTTTCCAGGGGTAATAATCCCTTCAGAACAAAATAATTCGATCACTCAATCAACGAGTGTTTGTGAGGGACGCTGCTGTGCGCAATTGGCTGCCGCGTTTCGCCCACAAAATGTACTGTCAATTCTCTTCATAGCGTATTCTGTGAAGAGCTTTGAAATGTCTCCAAGACTTGCTAAGGCACTATGCCAAATGGAAGTATGATTATCGGGACTTCCTCTTCGCTATTCATATAGATTGCGGAAGTAAAATCGCTGGAGATAAACGAGCAGGGTTTTCGCAATTTGTTTTGTGTGTGCATCAACATCAACAACAACTAAAATTACATTTGTATGGCATCTCTCACGTCGGGAGGACAAATAATAATAATAATAATTCTTGCATTTGATATAGTGCCTTTCACATCTTATCAACGTCTCAAAGAGCTTCACAGAATATATTGTAAAGTGACTGTATATTTGTGGGCGAAACACGTCAGCCAATTGCGCACAGCAGCGTCCCCCACAAACAGTCATGGATTGAAATGAACAATTTTTATTATTCTGGTTTTATTTGGCTGGATTGTTATTAGGTGTGTGTGTGTGTGTGTGTGTGGAGTAAGGAAACTTGCCCAAGGTTTCGCCCTGACCTGCCTGGATTCGAACACAGGGTTTCACACTTGTAAGGTGAGCGCTCTAACCCACTGAGCTACAGGAGCTCATGGTCGCGTGGTTCTGGTTTGGTGGGTGAGGTATATCAAGAAGCGGTTTAAAGTTACAGCCCATTTCATGGGAATGGTAATGCTATTCACCACAATGCTATTTCAGTTGTTGTAAAATGCACTGCGCTTCTGTGAGATTTGGCGTTTCCCCCAGGCAACTGATTTCTGCCTTGGTTGAGAATGGGATGGGAGGAAGAGCAAACAGAAGTGTGCGAAAGCAAGGCAGCTGCCATGTTTGGACAAAGATTCAATGGTTAAAATGGTGACTTAGAACGAAAAAGCAAATGGTAGTTGGCTTGTCTTGCATACACAGTCTGTGGTTAGGAATCACGTTACATTCATTTGCACTAATTAGTTCACCCACTTTCCCTCCCTCCCTCCCTCCCTCCCTCCCTCCCTCCCTCCTTCCATCCCTCCCTCTCTCTTTCTGAAAGAGGTGGCGCTCGTTGGGGGGTAACTTCAAGGCTGTTTGGGGTTACACCACTGTGCACGAGGCAGCTACAAATACACAGTCACCACACTTCACAGTAAATCCCCCGAAGCGATTTGAGGCGTCTCGACGACGCGATAAGGTGTTTTATGTTCTCCGAAGTGTCTGGAAGACCTGAAAAGCACTACATCGGATGCAAGGATTACGATGATGATGATTATGATTGCCAAAAGTCAGGATTATTCAGCAAATTGGGTTGAATTCTTGCACGAGAGGAGAAGGGCTATTTTTCCTCAAGCCTGCAAAACTGGAGAGTCACGGCCTCGTCGCTTACTTTTATGTGTGAAAACAACAGGAATGTCCCTAAAATGTATCCGTCTGACTGATTACGCACATGGAGACATGAAAAAACAAATGAAATAAACACAGATACAAATCTGTTGCTTTATCCCAATAGATTTTGCCAAAATCTCGAGAACAAACTGCGCGAGGGGGAAGAGAGATTAGGGAGCCCAGGAGAGTTGGATCAGTTCACTCGGCTTCTTTAAGAGCTTGGTGACAGATATACAGTAACTGGACTTTTGACAGCTCCCTGGAGGCTACAAAATCCTTTGGGATCGTTTCAACTTTCAACAATAGAAGCCCACAGAACTCGGAGGTTTTACAGACTTAAAGTAACAGCAATACGTAATAATAATAATAATAATCCTTGAATTTTGATATAGCGCCTTTCACATCTTATCGACGTCTCAAAGCGCTTCACAAAATATACTGTAAAGTGAATTGACTGTATATTTGTGGGCGAAACGCGGCAGCCAATTGAGCACAGCAGCGTCCCCCACAAACAGTCGTGGATTGAAAATGACCAATTTTTATTGTTGTGTTTTTTTGGGGACGGATTATTATTAGGCGTGTGTGTGTGTATGTGTGTGGAGTAAGGAAACTTGCCCGAGGTTTCACCCTGACCTGCCTGGATTCGAACACAGGTCTCAACGCTTGTAAAGCGAGCTACAGGAGCTACAGTATAACAGTGACTAGCTGCGTAAATTAATAAATAGCAGGAGCATTCAACGACAACAGCTTGCATTCATTTAGCACCCTACACATCTCAGTATGCTTCAAAGTGGCACAGTCTGAACCTTGAGCCAAAGGGGGAGACGGAACGGGGTGGAGTTGAAAGCACGATTGAAGAGGGTTTTGGTGGGATTCGAAGGTGGGGAGGGAAGGGGGCAAGGCGGAGGGATTGAGGGAGAGAGTTCCAGGGTTACGGGGCCTAGGGGCTGAAGAAGGCGCGTCCACGTTCGCCCACAAAGTAGACTCGCTCCTTACACTTTACGGTAAATTCCCGTCAAACTCACCCCCTGCCGCGAAAGGCTATATTAACCTCCAGCGCCAGAATGAATTATTAGATTGTTTTGGTAATCTGACCCTCTCCTAGCATACAGCGAGATATAGAGAGCCCCGCCATTTCATGAGAGTCCGGGGAATAAGGTTACTCAAAGGGGAATCGTAGCCAAACTCTTGCTGGTTCTTACTCCTTCTCTGTTTCTGCTTTGCAATGGGATTAGCTGAATACTCTATTAAGAGTTGTTTCTTGCAACAAACATTAATGTCAATGGCTGCACCCAACAACTGCCTGATATCTCAGTTGGAGACAAGCAATTGGATTGCACGCTTCAGGCTAATACTAACACAGACAAAGGCATTACACGTCAAGCCCTCAAGAAATCCTAGGAGGAGATGCATTTGGAGCTCCCGTAGCTCAGTGGTTAGAGCGCTCGCCTTTCAAGCCTGTGTTCGAATCCAGGCAGATCAGGGCGAAACGTTGGGCAAGTTTCCTTACTCCACACACACATACACATATACCTAATAATGATCAGTCAAAAAAAACACAATAATAAGAACTATAATAATAAATTGGTCATTTCAATTCACGGCTGTTTGTGGGGGACGCTGCTGTGCGCAATTGGCTGCCGCGTTTCACCCACAAATACGTATATATATATATATACAGTCGATTCACTTTA
This sequence comes from Hydrolagus colliei, assembly GCA_035084275.1. NCBI lineage: Eukaryota > Metazoa > Chordata > Chondrichthyes > Chimaeriformes > Chimaeridae > Hydrolagus > Hydrolagus colliei. Next base: position 1,105,400 of record CM068748.1, read on the forward strand.
CAGTATATTCTGTGAAGAGCTTTGAGACGTATGGTGACCAGAATTGGACACAGTACTCCAGCCGAGACCTAACCAAAGTTTTATAGAGGTTAGTCAGCACTTCCTGACTTTTGTACCCTCTATCCTCCCAGCATTGTTACTGTGATTGTCTGCGTATAATAGCCCCCTTTCTTTATGACAATGCTTTGTTTTGGGGGGGGGCCTTTGTTATGACATTCAAACAAGCAAATTATATCACAGAGGATTCCTAAAGCCACAATGGCGACCAGTAAAGCCGCTGGGTTTGCTATTCGCTCTCATTCACGTTGTACCGGGGCCACACTGATTGTTTCTGGGGTAATAATTAGAGCATAATATCCTTGCATTTGACCTAGCGCATCTCACGTCTTCTGGACGTCTCCTCGGATGACGACAGATACGATTTAAGCCCCTAGAGCGTAGCCGCACATCTGTGGTTAGAGCGCTCGCCGTATACAAGAGTGAGACCCGTGTTCGAATCCAGGCAGGTCAGGGTAAAACCTTGGGCAAGTTTCCCTACTCCACACACACACACACACACACACACAACACACACACACACGCGCCTAATAATAATCTGTCCAAAAACTAAAACAATAATAAATCGGTCATTTTCAACCCACGACTGTTTGTGGGGGACGCTGCTGTGCGCAATTGGCTGCCGCCTTTCACCCACAAGTATACAGTCAATACACTTTACAGTATACTCTGTGAAGCGCTTTGAGACACGGTCTAGAAGACGTGAAAAGCGCTCCATCAAATGCACGGATTATTATTATTATTATTATTATTACGATTGGCATGGAACGCTTAGCGTCCGATTGAGCTGCACACTATATGTACAGGGCTTGCGTTTTCGTTCCCGCATTTCTGAGGCGTTAGCGCGAGACGCTTCATGTTGGATCTGGCATTTGCGAAACGGCCGTGACCTGATCAAAGCCTCACTCCCTCTAAGGGGCAGCCCGTAGGCCTTTGGCAATTGGTATTTGACAGCATGCTCTGTTACCAAGCAACTAGATATTAGCTCTCAGTTTTCATTTCATACACGCTGAGGGTGAAACATGATCGTATTAGTTGTGGCTGATTCCTACGCGGTGGGCCTCACAGTGGAGCCAGCGAGAGAGAGAGAGAGAGAGAGAGAGAGTCAGACAGACAGAGAGACAGAGAGAGAGAGAGAGGACAGAGTTGAATTAGGGTGCAGAGACCCGGGAGGTTCCAGCGCTCTGAGACGCCGTCCGGGGTGGAGGGCGCTGTGTAAATCCAAGTTGTTGCTGTTGTGGGAGTGTTCGGGTTCGGACAGGAAGCAACGGAGCGAACATCTCAAAGCGTTCCGTGAGTGACGGTCATCAAGCGTGGAGATAGCACGCACAACCATAAAACAACACCACCATGACATCTATAGAGCGCCTGTCACTCCGGGAGGGAGGGATCGAGGCGAAGAGCTTGAGGGATGGAGTTCCAAAGTATGGGGGCAGAGAAAGTATGAGAGGGGCAGAGAGAGTTCCAAAGTATGGGGGCTGCCCGTCCGCCGATCGATGGTCGGGTGGGTCAGGTGAGGGACATCGTGAAGCCACGATTCTGCCAATCAGCCTTCGTAAGCTGTGACCTGCGAACCGGAAAGTCAATCTCGTGGACTACAACATTAATTCCCCAATGGGGATAATTCCTATTCGGCATTTGAACAAATTCTAAAGGAAAGAAAAATCATCTTGCTTGACAGTGAGCTGCCAATTCATTTGACTGTTGCTTTTCACTTGAGTGACCGTGTATTTGTAAGTGAACAAGGCAGTCAATTTATGTACAGCAACGACCAACAAACAGCCATAGAGTGAGTGACTGACCAATTTCATCTGAGGGATTCTTGGCATTGACATCTGGCAACTCCCATCTCTTTTTCGAATAATAATAATATATAATAATCCTTGCATTTGATATAGGCGCTTTTCACATCTTCAAGACTGTGTCTCAAAGCGCTTACACAGAATATACTGTGAAGTGAATTGACTGTATATTTGTTGGCGAAACGCGGCAGCCAATTGCGCACAGCAGCGTCCCCCACAAAAAGTTGTGGATTGAAATGACCAATTTTATGATGTGTGTTTTTTTTTGGAGGGATTATTATTAAGCGTGTGTGTGTGTGTGTGTGTGTGTGTGTGTGTGTGTGTGTGTGTGTGGAGTAAAGGAAACTTGCCCAGGGTTTCGCCCTGAGTTGCCTGGATTCGAACACAGGTCTCACGCTTGTAAGGCGAGCGCTCTAACCACCGAGCCACAGGCCTCTACGAACAGCGCTAACATCCGTCTGCGCAGGCAGACAAGGAACTAAGTTTACAACAACAACAACAACTTCGATGTGTACAACACCCTCCGTGCCGAGCGGCGTCTCAGAGCGCTCCACCTCCAACAGTATTGATTGCACAATAAGCTTCCTTCCCCTGCAAACAAAAATGACAAGATTGTAACTTCCTGTAATACGAATAATACAGCGGGTATTTTTTAATTTGGTGGTCAGCTTATTCGAGCAAGATAGCGATCAGCAAGATGCTACGATACCATACTTAAAATATAAAGCGTGCCCACATAAGAAAAAGAGACAAACTCGTTATAATTCACACAGCGGGACAGATATAATACTCGTTTGAAAAATAGCCTTGCAAACATCTGAGGGATGTTCTAGTTACAGAGACCTAAATGATCGAAAGAGCACAACGTCTGGATTGTGAAAGAGCAATTTTAGGACTCGTTGACGGAGCTGTGTGGGTGTATCGATAAGATAAAAGTGGTCACAGCTAATTTCAGTTTGCTGCTGCTGTCGAAATATTGATTTGGAGCAACAGAATGGGAGAAGGGCGAAACCTCGGGTAAATTTCCTTACTCCATAGGCCTTAATAATAATACCCCCAAAATGTTTTAAAAATTGGCGACTTCAAACCAAGGCTGTTTGTGGGGACACTGCTGTGTGCAATTCACCCATAGATATACAGTCAATTCACTTTGCAATATATTCTGTGAAGAGCTTTGAGACACAGTCTAGCGGATGCGAAAACACTATGTCAAATGCAAGGACTAGTATTATTATTATTATTATTATTATTATTAATCTTATTGAAGGAAAATAGTGTCATAAAACATTGCTCCCGACCCTTCATTTTACCGGTTAACACGATGCAACGATATCGAGCCAAGGTGGGATTTGCTCCTGGTTGAATTGAATGTCACTTCGAGACGGAGACGGGGGCTTTGCAGGATTGTGCGAACGAGCGAGCGAGCGAGCGAGCGAGCGAACGAGCGAGTTATTCACTTGGAATAACACAGAGGCGCTGGCCCGGTGCCAAAGCTAATAGGCTGGCAGTACTATTACCCCCGCAATGCGTCCCCTGGTGATTCGGAGACACAGACAAGGTCTCCAAAAACAACACTGTGCACAGCCTCCGCAAATTAGCGCGAGAGGCTTTTAAATCCATCAGAGCTGACAGCGGCAGCCGGCATTGTTCTCGGCACAAGTGGGAAGGAGACAAGCCGGAGCTAGAAAAATATCATAAGAATTCTTCCACGTAAATACTCGTCAAGCGAAAGTGAAGCAAAGCCATCCTCTCTGCCAGGCTAGCAGTGTGTGGGGATTCCTGCTCAGTTCAAGAAAGGGCAGGACTGGGGTAACTTTCCCGATTGCAAAAGGGCCTTGAAGTTAGCGCGGCCGGGTTGGTCTGACGTGCGCTCACTCTTACGCCCCATTTGCCAGCGAAAATGCACAGTCTCACCTCAAGATTCTCCTCTTCAATGGACCCTTCGGCAACTGGCAGATCGCTCTTCCGGGACTAATAAAAACCCTTCAAGAAAGAAACCTATAATTTGATCACTCAATCCACAACTGTTTGGTGGGGGACACTGCTGTGCACAATTGGCTGCTGCATTTAGCCCACAAAGATGTACAGCCAATTCACTTTATAGTACCGTAGAGCGCTTTGAGAATTCTTGATGTGATAAGGCGCACTATCAAATGCGAGGATTATTATTATTGGAAATATTAAAATGTAGTGAGGCCTGGGATTCGAATAGATCCAGTGAGGGAAGCTGGTGTCAATGCAAACACGAGACTAAATACTGTAGACGTTCAATGATTCGACACTCAATAAAGAAAAAAAAATACGCCCAATGTAATTTTTTTTACCAGCAAGGCAACTTGAAATTTAATATTCAAAGAATTCAAACACAAATACAAAATTAGTTTCACGACCAACAAGTTTCTTAATATGTAAACACAACAAACCCCAGCAAATAAACAAGAACATAGAGATGTGCAATTTGTCAGAAAAGGAATTTTAAAAAAAATTACAAAAAACTCTCCCAAATTCAACGTTGTGTGACTGTCTGATTCCGCGAATGAAATGTTAATACTGTAAGCTTTCCTGGAGCTGCAGAGATGCAGGCCACTGTTCCAATCTTTTTTTTGTTCCAAAGCCAAATGGAGTACCAAAAAAAACCCCCCAAAAGAGATAACTCGAGGTCAGAAATGGTCAGAGAGTTGGGAAAGAGTTTGCGAAAACGACTCTTCAAAGAAATACCGTGACAATTCATGCAGTTTAACTTATTTTTGCCCACGCACTGAGCGCAGACACAAGACGAGAACGACATACATGCGAGAAGACATCTAAAAGTACATACGCACACGCATACACACGCATACACACACGACTGAATCGTGATTAAAAGAAAGGCTGGCACCACCTCTCCTTTGTGCTATCGAGTCTCAGGAACATTAATGTCAACGACACTGGGAGTACTTTTGTTGACCATCCAGTGGCAATCAGCTGTGTCTGACGTGACAGGCTTTTAACATGAGGAGAGACAGAAGGTTTGTGGAACATTTTACTCTAGGTAGTTTTTTTTAAAAAAAACATTAAAACTAATCATGGGCACTGCCCCCCCCCCCCACCCCCACCCCCCCATGACCCCCACAAAAAACATTATAGCTGAATATCAACTAGTCAGACCAGTCAAATCAATGGAGGATCGTGATTTAACAGATAAGATTTGGCTCTACCCATTTTTTTGGGGTGCCAGAAATGATATATTATTTTTAAAAAGCCGGGAGAGAAAGGAGTGTGAGGATTGAACAATGAAAGTTTGCACGCGCCATGCAAATTACGCTCACTCACGTCGACACAGCACTTGCGCGCAGTTAAGGACAGAGATTTCTAGTGGTAACCAGTGGCTTAGGTAAGGGAAGCAGGTATGTAGGTAGAATAATTCCACATTAGAGGTAGCAAATAATTCACACACCCACACACACACACACACACACACATAAAAAGGTTTGGTCTAAAAGCCATCAATAGGAACAGATTCGAATGCTTACAATCAGCATTTATTTTCATAATGGCAATTTAAAACACACACACACACACACACACTCACACACTGGCTAACAAGGGTAAATATCCTAACCTTTGGTTGCATTTTTTTGAACGTCAAGTAGTTATTAGGTTTCCGACCCCACCATTGCCACAGTGTAAACGGGTGAGAAGAAGACAATCTCAGGTTGTTTGAAATGACTAATCTGATATTTCCTTGGACAATCGCAGGAAGCCTCATCGCAGGTCGACTGACTCCTGCCCCATTGATCACCGCCCGCAAAACGTACAGTCAATTCACGTCGCAGTGTATTCTGTGGGGAGCTTTGAGACCCGTCGTACGCACATCAGAAGCGCTAGACGTGACAAAACCAAGGTCCATCTAGTTCGCCTTCCGCCTTCCTGGCATGGATCCCAAACTACGTGTGTACCATATCCCATAAGGTTATTTCCTAAAAGAAAACTATCTAATCTTGTGTTGGAAAGAATCAGCGCAGGTTCATACTCACTGAAATAGTGTCTCGAAGACGTGACAAGGCGTGATATATCTACTGCAGGATTTATTAATATTATTATTATTATTACCACTGAGTTTGTGCTCTAAATGTTTCAGCCCTGGGGGAAAAAAAATATTTCAAGCGACACAGCACAGCATGTGTTAGTGGTAAGGCTGCAAGTCACACATCCGGACACGCGAAACACAACACCCCCACCCCCCCCTCCCACCCTCACCCCTCCACGACGGACGGCATCTCGGAGCGCTCGTGGACATTCAAACATGTGTGTCTAACACATGCAGGTTAAACCCATCACCCTAACATATGCGTATTCCAAACCACACTGTAAAAACAGCTGATAGAACCAAACAAAATATTACAACAGGCGAAATAATCCACAAAAGTCACATTAACATAAAGTCAGCTCCAAACTTCTATGAATCTAAACTCCACCTGCCAATAAAAATGGACTTGACATGGAGTTACGAGCCATGGATCCTGTGGTTAATTGGGAACAAACAGTGTCCACACTTGTATCAAGAGCTGTGACTTGGGAGGTTTCAACCCAGACACTGAAACGATTAGATAGGGTTAAACAAACTGGATCATTGCTACAGCAGATGGGACCCATAACTCAAACAGGTCCCACCCCCTCACTCAACGAGCCCACTCCTAACTCGGGAGTCAATCCTAAATCCACCTCAGGGAGTTTCCCGACCAACGAATGGTACATTCACTGCAACAAACAGCAACAACAACTTGGGTTTATACAGCGCCCTCCACCCCGAACAACAAGATCACTTGCCATTAACAAGCACCAACTTGCAGTCGCGAGGATTTGGAGGGGGTGGTGTTATTTCACTCGCGCAGGTCACTACACAGAAGCGGTCTTCTTTTGCACACCTCCGTTAATCGACCGTTGCCCTGTGGTGTCTCGCTGCAGCCGGGCCCGGTTATTACGGTAAAGGAGACGGGCGGGTTGCGGGCAGCGTTCGGTAAAGCGAGGTCAGGTTGTGGCGATATCCTCCTCCTCCAACCTGCGGAAACGGCGACGCGAGCGGATTCTAGCGACGAGAGAGGTCGGCGACGAGAGACCGGTTCTCAGCGCCCGGTTGAGGCAGTAAAGTCTCGCTGCGTCTCTCCCGTCTTAAGAGCTGGTGGAACTCGGAAGGCACGTCGCTCGCTCGGCGTATGTTTCTGACGCTGAGATGTAAGCGGAAGTCTACGAGTTGGCAACTGTTCGGGGGTTGCGGGCGAGTTTTAACTGATCCGAGTTGGGGGGGGGGGGGGAGGTGGGGGGAGGGGGGATTGGGGGATGTTTTTTTTTTTTACCAGGCACAGAAATACAATCACGTTCCTATTCTCGCACCACCGATAGAGGTTAACTGTTGTTCAGACCGGGGGCGTTGTAGATGTCCTGATTCCGCTAGCAAGTGAAAAGCAAACAAAAGCACACAGTGGCACTGAAGACTTTCGCAGATGCAACCCCCCCCCACACACCCCCCCACACACCCCCCCCCACACAGCTATCGATTGTAAATCCTGGAGGCTCTTTTGGGTACGGATTCCTCTGTGTCGGGGGAACCTTTCCTGCTCTCCTCCTTCTGCTGGACGCGTAGGAACGCTGCGGATTTCAAGAAGCGGTTGTAGCTGTCGTACTTCATCAGCGTGAATATCTGCAAGAGTTAACAGCCCGTAACAGCCCAAAATCCATTGGAGACATACACACACACACGCGCACACACACGTACACACACACACACACACACATTTTTTGTTTCAACAACAGGAAGCTAAGCTGTTTCAAATGGAAGTCACAAGGTCGGTTCAGGCGGAGGTGATAACAAAAATAATCATCAATAATAATTCTTGCATTTGATAGAGCGCCTGATCACGACTTCGAGACGTCTCAATATACAGAATATACTGTAAAGTGAATTGACTGTACATTTGTGGGTGAGACGCGGCAGCCAATTGCGCACAGCAGCGTCCCCCACAAACAGTCGTGGCTATGATTGAAAAGATGACACACAAACCTGAAATATAAACATTGTCCTGGCCTACACCTCAAGTAGAGACCTGTAGCTCAGTGATTAGAGCACTCGCCTGGCAAGTGAGAGAGCCTGCGATTGATTCCTGGCCAAGGGCGAAACCTTGGGCAAGTTTCCTTACGCCACACGCCTGATAATAATCCCTCAAGAACAAACCCAATAATAAATTGCTCACTTCAATCCACGACCGGATATCAAACGTTGCAAAAAATTAAAACAATTCTGGCGAGCCCAAGGGCGATGGGGAAAGGAGGAAAAAGATTTTCCATCAAAAACATTCCTGAGCCATTCATTGGACCACCCGAGATATTTCAATGGACTATTGGGCAAAAGGATTAATACTTTTGTGTTTCTCCTGTGACACCAAAGAAGTCAGCTTGCCCCCCCCTCAAACACCTCTTCAAGGTGACATGAGCAGGAAAGACTCCACCGCCTTTTGGCTCGACCTCAATTTGTAGTGTGGATTCACCACAAAACACTCAAGGACGCACGGTGCGTGACTCCCCCGTTCAAAGCTGGTGTTGCTTCACGCCTAATGGAACGCCATTAGATGTGAAAGGAATCTTGCTGACCACCCAAATCTCTCCCTCCCCTCCTAACTCTCTGCCTCCCCTCCCCGCGACACCTGATCTTCTCCCTTGCTCGGGTCCCGACCTGATTGTTCAGTGCCTTGGGACGTCCTCCCGACGTGAAAATACATGTCATTTTATTGTTGTTGGTGGTGTTGGTGGTGGTGGTGTTCGTGCCTTCCTTGTGAGATGCTTTGAGATGCCCTCCTAAGGTGAATAACCCCTGCGTCAAATGCAAGGATTATTGTTTCTCGAAATTGGCCTTTTACCGTCATTGTGAACAAGAGCGGAATGTTTACTGCTCATCCCTAGTTAGCCTGCGAAGGAGTTCATCACCTCTTTGAATCACTGTAATCCTCATGGCCCTGGACCTCCCACAATTTTGTTCAGTTGGGACTTTCAAGATGGTGACCCAGCGATGATACCCAAGGGGAGATTAGAACGAAAGATTGCTTAAGTGCCCAGAACACAAACTAAATGGAAAATGATTTGGAATATAACCCCACCTCCTCTAGGAAATGTTGCCAGCACTGTGTACAAGTCAACCCAACCACACGGCTGCATCGTGGAGTCCTGTGGCTCAGTGGTTAGAGCCCTCGCCTTGGAAGCGAGAGACCTGGGTTTGATTCCCAGCAGGCGGGGAGAAACCTTGGACAAGTTTCCTTACTCCGTACGCCTGATAATAATCCCTCAAGATATAAAATCAATAATATTGGAGTCGCTCAATCCACGGCTGTTTGAGGGACGCTATTATGGGCAATTGGCTGCCGCGCTTCACCCATAAATATCGACTCGTTTTTCTCACACCCTATGAAAGTTATTTTTTTACTTCCTCTCCTCCTGCAGTTGGTTTTGTGTGCAAGAAACTTGATAAAAAGTCACAAAACACTAGAACTGTAGCCTAAAAAGTCTCAACCCTTGTTTTTTACATGAATATCAAAGTGTTTATGTTATTATTATAATGATGATAATAATCCTTGAATTTGATATAGCGTTTTTCACGTCTTCTAGGCGTCTCAAAGCACTTCGAGGCGTATAGGGGTAAAGTGAATTGACTGTATATTTGTAGGCGAAACGCGGCAGCCAATTGCGCACAGAAGTGTCCCCACAAACAGGCATGGATTGAAATGACCAATCTATTCTAGGTTTTTATTTTGGACGGATTATTATTAGGTGTGTGTGTGTGTGTTTGTGTAGTAAGGAAACTTGCCCAAGGTTCCGCCCTGACCTGCCTGGATTCGAAACACAGGTCTCAATGCTTGTCAGGCGAGCGAGCGAATGAGTGAGCGAATGAGTGAGTGAGCGAGCGAGCGAGCGAGCGAGTGAGTGAGTGAGTGAGTGAGTGAGTGAGTGAGTGAGTGAGTGAGTGCTCCAACCACTGAGCTACAGGAGCTCCATTATTGGACTGGGTTTGGAGGCAGTGGAGGGAGGCAGCAAAGCGACAGATTTCAGAAGAAACCGTTGTTAAAAAATCTGTGCCAAATGGCCGAAAGCTGACAAATACAGCAACGTGCCAACGTAATCAATACAGCCACTGAGGAGATGTACATGAAAATGGGTTACCTGGTCTTGTAGCTTCTGAAACATTTGGGGGTGTGGTTCTGCCAGCATGCTCTCACTGAGGCGTGACTGTCCCTCGACGTTCACCTGAGTTGCGGATTTACTGGACAAAAAGGTGCTGTAGATCTGTTGCGCCTTCTCGTGTAGCTGAACATACGCAAGGCAAAGGCAGGCGAGGAGTTAATCGCAGATGCCAAACCACTTGACGAATGCGCAATGATGCGTAACAATGACAACGACTTGGATTTATATAGCACCCTCCCTCCCTCCCTCCCTCCCTCCCTCCCTCCCTCCCTCCCTCCCTCCCTCCCTCCCTCCCTCCCTCCCTCCCTCCCTCCCTCCCTCCCTCCCTCCCGCCACGCTGGGCGACATCTCAGAGCGCTTCACAATGGCGGAGCCCGAGGCCGAGCCAGTGAAGTGGGGGGGGGGGGGGGGGGGGGAAGGTGACTGTAAGATCAGTCGGTCGAAGAGAAAGGCCTTCAGGCATGACCTGAAGATGGTCAAGGAGAGGGGGGGGGGGGGGGGGGAGGGAGTTACAAAGTTTCGATGGGACGTGGCAGAGAACACGGCCGCCGATGGTGGAGCAAACGACATAATATAAATCACATCTGTAGAGTGCCTTTCACGTCGGGGGGGGGACACACGTCTCGAGGCGCTGTGAGGAGAGAGGAGGTTGGAGAGGTCAGGGGAGGTGCTGAGAAGCGGAGGGATTTCAACACGAGACTGTTGGTTGTGGGGGGAGAGGGTGGGAGGAATGATGGCGGAGAAGATTTTCGAGAGACCAGTCACTTCTCTCCTCTGTGGAAAGTGAGGTCACACGTGCGACCACATCCCTCGTGCAGTTCGCACGTACACTCACCAGCCTCTTGTCTTGAATGTTCTTGAACTCTTGGCATGCTAACCAAAACAAAACATTTTCCTCGCTGAATTCCCGCTTCAGAAAATCCTGCGGAGCGGGTGGGGTGGGGTGTGTGGTGGTTGGGGAGTTGGGGGGAGAGGTGGGAGGAAGGGGGGGAGAGAGGACACAAAGAAGATCATTCAGAATACTAACGGTAACAAATAATAATCTTTTGGGTCTGATACAGCCGCTTATCACATCGTGGAGACGGCTCAAAGAGGATATGGTGCGAAGCGCTTTTTTTCTCTCTCTCTCTCTCTCTCTCTCTCTCTCTGTGTGGGCGAAACGTGGCAGCCGATCGGATCGTCACGGCACTGTCCCACAAACAGCCGCGGAGCGAGTGGGTGAGCGAGCGATTTTATTTGGGGGGGGGGGGGGGGGGA
>CM068748.1:1116923-1186999 GCA_035084275.1 Hydrolagus colliei
TCGGTGTGATATCCGAAGGATGTCGCCTCCAACAGTAAAATAGCACAACTCCAGCATCGCATGAGTATCATTTGTTGACTACATGGGATTTGAACCCACATCCTTGTGACTCACCGAGGTGAGAGAGTTAGCACCGAGCCAAACTGACACACATACAGACACCCGAGTCACATGTTTTGTGGCGGGTTAGTTAATCTTTAACCCGGGGCAGCAATGATAATAATTCTGACATTTGGTATGATAATAATTTTTTAAAATAACAATTAAAAACAATAATTAAAAATAATAATTTCAAATAATTATTGAAAATAATAATTAAAAAATACTAATTAACAATAATAATAATCCTTGCATTTGATATAGGGCTTTCCACGTCTTCTACACTGTAGAAGAATATACTGTAAAGTGAATTGACTGTATATTTGTGGGCGAAACGTGGCAGCCAATTGCCCTTAGCAGCGTCCCCACAAACAGTCGTGGATTGAAATGACCAATTTTTTATTGCTGTGTTTTTTTGGGGAGGGATTATTATTAGGCATGTGTGTGTGTGTGTGTGTGGAGTAAGGAAACTTGCCCAAGGTTTCGCCCTGACCTGCCTGGATTCGAACACAGGTCTCACGCTTATAAGGCTCTAACCGCTGAGCTATGGGATTCCACAGATATAGATACTTTCACGTCAGGATGACGTCCCGAATCATTTGAGGGTACATTGTGGGTGTATGTGGTTGAGCTGCCACACATTCCACCCCCCCGTCCACATCTCTTCCCCCCAGTTAGGAAGAGAAAAATAATAATAATGATGATAATAATAATAATAATCCTTGCATTTGATGTAGTGAATTTACCACGTCTTTGCGACCTCTCAAAGCGCTGCAGAGAAAATACGGTAAAGTGTTAGTGACTGTGTGTTTTGTGGGCCAAAAATAATAAAATAAGCTTTTTTTAAAAAAAAAAATTTAAACAGATAAGACAGACTTTTTCTGCCCCTGACTTGTGGGCTGAGAGGAGAAAATTAGCAGGCTGTGTTAAAATAAAACGCATGAAATGCACACACCCTAAAATGTCTGACTCCTTCCTCATCTTCTAGGAGGTTTTCTAATGAAATGGCCCATTTGGACGTTCCTCTCATGCTCTGTTGACTGCTGCTGGCACGTGCGTCATCGTGGATCTCTGTAAAACGGAAAGTAAACGGATTTCACGTTCAACGTCTCATCTGAAGGACAGCACCTCCGATAATGCAACACCCTCCCCCAGCACTGCGCTGGAACGTCAAACTATACTGTGCAGGTTCAAAATCCCAACGTAATACAATACAGTTCAACATTTCATTTGTAAAGGAGGGTAATAATATTATTCTTATGATATGAAAATAATCCTTGTATTTTGTGGAGCTCCTGTAGCTCAGTGGTTAGAGCACTCGCCTTACAAGCGTGAGATCTGTATTCGAATCCAGGCAGGTAAGGGCGTAACCTTAGGCAAGTTTATTTTCTCCACACACACGCTTAATAATAATCCGTCCAAAAAAAACCTCCACAATAATAAAAATTGGTCATTTCAATCCGCGACTGTTTGTGGGACTCTGCTGTGCGCAATTGGCTGCCGAGCTTTGCTCACAGATATACAGTCAATTCACTTCACAGTATATTCTGTGAAGCGCTTTGAAACGTCAATAATATGTGAATTTTATTATTGGTTTTTTTTGGACAAATTATCATTAGGCGTGTGGAGTAAGGAAACTTGCCCAAGGTTTCGCCCTGACCTGCCTGGATTCGAACATTGGTCTCCCCATCTTACAAGTCGAGTGCTCTAACCACTGAGTCACAGGAGCTCCACAATGATTGTTTCTCCTACTTTAGCGTTCTGGTTATCTTTAGTCACAGGGGCCTCTCGACAGAGTGTTTCTAAGCAATAATTTCAAAGGCTCTGTTTGAAATGGGTGACAGGTGATGGCAGACAGAGGACATGTGTTCAGCATGTCTGTTACCTCGCACAGACTTGTCACAGTGCATTGTGTATTTCCCCCATCGAGACCGAGCGTAACCTACTGGGGTGGGCGTTCAGCCGCAGAGCTAACCACCGCCCACAAAATACCCAGACAATTCGCTTTGCCGTCGATTCCGTGAAGCGTTTCGAGACGTCTCGATGACGTGAGAAGGCGCGAGGATCAAGGATTATTATTACTTTAGCCTGTGAATGGAACACTGATTTTCTTTTCCACTCGCACCCTCATTGCTCTAAATGCCTCAGGTTTGCAGTTAATTTCTCAACAAACTGGTTTCCAAGTTTCGGCCACAAAATCCACTTTGTAGTGTGTACTGTGAAGAGCTTTGAGACATCGTGACGTGATACTGTGCCGTACCAAATGTAATGGATGTGGAGTCCTGTGGTTCAATGGTTACAACACTCGCCTTACAAGCGAGTACACCTGGATTCAATTCCAGGTCAGGGCGAAACCTTGGGCAAGTTTCTTTACTCCACACGCCTAATGATAATCCGTCCCCAAAAAAACAATAATAAAAATTGGTCATTTCAATCCACGATTGAAATGGACGCTGCTGTGCGCAATTGGCTGCCGCGTTTCGCCCACAAATATACGGTCCATTCACTTTACAGTATATTCTGTGAAGCGCTTTGAGACATCGAGAAGATGTGAAAAGCGCAATACTGTTTATCGAAGGCAAGGATTCTTAGTATTATTATTAATAGTTAAACTCGTTTGGAAACAATAATAATATCATTTTTAATTTACATTCCTAAAGAAAACTTTCATTTGATAGAGTAATGATATAATAATAATAATCCTTGCATTTGATGGAGCGCTTTATCGCGTCTTCTAAGCGTCTGAAAGCGCTTCGCAAAATATGCTGTAAAGTAAATTGACTGCGCATTTGTGGGCGAAATAACAGGGGTAATGCGGGAATATTTTGAGCTGGGATGGAATGGAATGGGAAAATGTTTGGAAATAGTTTTTCGTGAGTGTAAATAAAACGCACAGCATTTTGCCGCTCCGAGTAAACAGGACTCACATTGCCAACGGTGACGGCAGAAACACAGACAGACACACACCGAGCCCACAGAGCCACTGCGCTCTAACCTCACCCTTCACTGTCAACCGAGTAGATGAGAAAATGGGAGGCAGTGCTTTCAGCCACCACACCTCGAAACTCTCTCCCGCAACCCCTCCCGATTTGACTCCTCCCTCCCTTCCCCACTTTTTGATCGCCCTTTCGGTCACCTCCCTCCCCCCCACAGCTGGCTCGTTGTCAGACTGCGCTACTGCCAAGGGTTCTGCGTCGCTGCCCTGCGCGAAGGGCGCTATGTAAATGCAAGTTGCTGTTGCTGTTGGTTGCCTCCACACTGCCAAGGCTACCTCACATCCTCTGTCTATGTTTCCTTCATCTGCTGGTACAACAACAACAACAAAATGACACTCGTATAGCGCCTTTCACGTCAGGAGGACGTCCCAAGGCACTGGACAGTCACTGCTTCAGACCCGAGCTGAGGACGGATGGACGGACGGGGGGGGGGGGGGGGGGGGGGGAGGGAAGGGGATGATTAGGAGTTGCCGATGGGTCCATCGAAGAGGAGAGTCTTGAGGCGGGACTTGAAGGAGGCCAGGGAGGGTGGGCGAGCGAGGCGGAGGGATGAGGGATGGAGTTCCAGAGGTTGGGAGAAGGCAGAGGGGCTGAAGGCTCGCCCGCCAATGGTGGCTCGCGTGGGTCGAGGGGACATGGAGTCCGCTACGAGACAGCTAACCCAGTACTGACCCGTCTTAATAACCTGCCCGGCTCAGTGCCTCAGGCGGGTACAAACACATAGCGACCTCGCTGCACGAGATGTACAGAGAAGAGGTTCGCGACGCACGGTTCGATTCCACCAACAAAGCCACTAATTGTCGCAGTTGAAGGCTAACGCAGACTCCAAAATTTCATGAGGAGGCACTGCTGTCATTACAGTTTCCTCCAGCTACTGCAACTCTCGTTCCTCTGCTTGTTCCCAGTTCCTAATCGCAAAGTCCTAAAGGCCCTTTACATAACTTTTAACTCACTGCTGACTAAGCAGTCTGGCCGAGCGGTTTGTAGTCCTTAATCTCCCACGAGTGTGGTGTCTGAGCTCTAGCAAAGGGAGACAGACTCCTGAGGTCTCGAGTCATTTGGTTTCAAAAGCAGAAGTGGGCCAGGGCGAGTTTCACTCCAGGCTTCAGTCTGCACAAGCTATCATGAGTTACTCCCCAGATGAACACAATTTCAGATTAGGTTTCGCGCAAATTGGCTGCCAGAGTTGAGTCGCCAAATGCACAGTCACTACGCTTCGCAGCAACGTGCAGCGAAGAGCTTTGAGACGTCTCGACGACGTGATAAGGCATTTTGTGTAAAATGCAAGGATTATTATTATTTTTTTTTTTGCCCCCCCTAAGCTCCATGGAGCTAGTTTCACATCCCTTATATAATCATGGGATTGTTACAGCACAGAGAAGGACTTCAGTCACTGCGCTGTCTCTGGCTTTAGTTCCACACTTCAGCGCCACTCAACTTAGCAACTCAACAACCAGTAGAAATAGTTCGCACTGTACTTCCCAAAAAATAACCCTGATAATTTTGCACACTGCTGAAGTCAACACTCATTTCTGCTCTTGTGAAACACACGGAGCCAGTGTCAATCAATTCGCTCAAAATTGTCCTTAAGAGTAAGGATACGAATAAGAATAACAATAATAAACCTTGCGTTTGATTCAGCTCCTTATCCAGTCTTCTAGATGTCTCAAAGCGTTTCACAGCATACACTGTATACAGTGAATTGCCTGTGTCCGTGTGACAAACCTTCAAGGTAATAATAGTACTAATAATCCTTGCATATGATATAGCGCTTTTCACAGCTTATCAATGTCTCAAAGCGCTTCACAGAAAATACTGTAAAGTGAATTGACTGAATATTTGTGGGCGAAACGCGGCAGCCAGTTGCGCACAGCGGCGTCCCCCACAAACAGCCGTGGATTGAAAATGACCATTTTTATTATTGGAGGGGTTATTATTAGATGTGTGTGTGTGTGGAGTAAGGAAACTTACCCAAGGTTTGGTCCTGATCTGCCTGGATTCGAACACAGGTCTCACCCTTGTAAGGCAAGTGCTCTAACCACTGAGCTACAAGAGCTCCAGGTAGAGGCAGCAAGACACAGATCCAAAGTGAGAAAAAAAACTTTTTTTTGTTGTTGTTGCTACAGTTAGTACATTAATACAGAACGTCGTTGGTTGCTAACACAGTGGCGGAAACAAACACACCAGGTAATTACTGTACAAAGTATTGCGGAAGATTTCCCAACAGGAGATCAGTAAATAAGGTGCCCAACAAAATGATTTAACTTGACATGCCAACGGGAAAAAGAATCAACAGATTATGTTTTGTTTCAAGCAACTTTACAACAGCAACAACAACAAAATTACACTTGTATAGCGTGGAGGGGTGGGGAGGGGGGGAGGCAAGGGGGGGATTTCGAGTTGCCAATGGATCCATCAAAGAAGAGAGTCTTGAGGCGAGACTTGAAGGAGGACAGGGAGGAGGCGAGGCGAAGGGACTGCGGGATGGAGTTCTAGAGGTTGGGGACAGAGTCAATCCACGACTGTTTGTGGGGGACGCTGCTGTGCGCAATCGGCTGCCACATTTCGCCCACAAATATACAGTCAATTCGCTTTACAGTATTTTCTGAGAGACGTTGGTAAGATGTGAAAAGTGCTATATCAAATGCAAGGATTATTATTATTATTTATTATTATAGAGTGGCTGAAGGCTCGCCCACCAATGGTGGGGCGGGTGGGTCGGGAGACGTGGAGCAGGCCAGAGCTAGCTGAGCGGAGGGAGGGGGCGGATAGTAGGTCATGGATGGGGCGAGGTTGTGGAGGGCTTTAAATGTGAACACCAGGAAAGAAGAAGACTGTTACGAACAAATAAGACTTTCAGAACACTCAAAAGGTGGCAAAAATCGCTCCCCAAACTCACAATCGATCGGTGGCAATCCTAGCCATTGGGACAATCAGCGTGAAATCATAAGACTTGCTTTTGGCAGCACAGAAATTAGCCCTTCGCTTCATCGTTCCTTTGCAGGTCCTACCTTCACCCTCGCTGGAGCCAACGAACTCTAATCCCATTTTCCTTGCTCTTTCCCCTCACTGACATGTTCTAAGACCAAGGCGTAAGGAAAGAAACGCCGTCCAAATCAGGTGATTAATGGGATCCGCTTAATTGTACCGTTCTTTCGGATTGATTGTTAAGTCCGAATAGAATAAAATAGCAGGACTCCTGGAGACAGCAGTGTGCGGCTGCCTAAGAACAACGTATAAGCAACAAGTTTTGATTTTGTTGCACTGACCATGATGGACAAGGCTTTCTGAACAGCAAGCCATTCAATGGAGAGAACCATTGGTGGGGTGGTGGGACAGAGGTTAAATATACCACAGTTTCCTCGATCAAACGCTTTTAAGGATATGATCAGTGCAACTTGTAACGGTGGATCTCCAGTAGCCTAGTGGTTAGAGCACTCGCCTTACAAGGTGAGACCTGTGTTCGAATCCAGGCAGGTCAGGGCGAAACCTTGGACAAATTTCCTTACTCCACCCACACACACACACACACACACACGCCTGATAATAATCCGTCCAAAAAGTCCACAATGATAAAATTGGTCATTTCAATCCAAGACTGGGGACGCTGCTGTGCGCAATTGGCTGCCAACTGCATTTCACCCACAAATATACAGTCAATTCACTTTACAGTATATTCTGTGAAGCGCTTTGAGACATCGATAAGATATGAAAAGTGCTATATCAACTGCAAGGATTATGATTATTATTGTTGTTGTTGTTGTTAACCTTACTCACCCAAAATGATGTTGGGAATCCCATCCATTCTAAGAGACGTTTCTGCAACGGTAGCTCGGTGACCAAGCTTGTTAGCGAGCAGCTCTGCCCTCAACTCGGCTCAGCAGTTTCCTGATTTTGTGTTTAAAGTAGAAACTAGATTCGCAAAGCAGAAACCGGTGGTGGGGGGGGGTGGGGGGGGGGGAGGGGGGCGGGGATGTTGGCGAACAGAATTGAGCAATTGCAGATCGACACAGCCAACACGAATGGTAGGAAATCGCCCACTCAGGTCTGGAATCCAAGGGGGTGAAGCATTTTCTACGCTGCCGTCGTTTTCAAACGCTAATCCAATTTGTATTTAAGGGATTACAGCTACCTAAACAACCTCGTCTTGTCTCCGACGTGAGAATGACGCCCTCTGCTCTGTTGGCTCTGTGATGCCACGCGCCAAGTAACATGGGAAAGCAGTTGCAAGGCAAGGCAAGGAGGAAGGGCTTGTGAATTCGATCAAGTCAATGAAATTGGCCGTTTCGTGCGCTCACTTCCACCGTCGGTGGCCACGCTTTCAGCCACTGAACGCCCCCCCCTCCAAACCCCAGGACACTCTTCCTCTTATCTCTCCCTCCGCCACGCTCCTTCCTTCCCCATCTTCGGGTCGCGCCTGAAGATCTTAAATTTCCTACAGTCACCTTTCCTCCGGCTCAGTGTCAAAATATATGTTGAACTCTGAGACCGCGTTCCATTATTAACAACTTGCGAGCTCCTATTAATTATAATAATCATTGCATTTGGTACATTTGGTAATTTTAACAGGGACAGGGGATAATGGAGGGTGAGTGGGTGGTGATGGATGGTGTTGGAATGTACGGGACAAGGGCTATTTCTCCTGCGTTTTCTATTTTGCAAACGTATTACGTTGGTCACAATGCGGAGTGCGAGTTTGTGTATTTCACAAAGCGCCCTGGAAACCGTAGTTGTAATAATGATAATCCTGGCATTTAATATTGCGCCAATAATATTGCAACAGAGTTTGTATCTATCCACCCGTAAGATAGTCACTATTAAACTGTAGTGACGTTTTCGCGAGGACAGTCGGTTTTCCTGCTCTGCTTCCCCTGACCCCGACCCCTCCCCTTGCCATCTTTCCCCCCCCCACCCCACTTCTCCCCTAATCCCACTTCCATGACTGTTTGTGGGACACTACTGCGCGCGATTTGGCTGCCGAGTTTCGCCCCAAAATATACAGTCAATTCTCCTACTTTCCTCTCCTTCCCCCGACCGCTTCCCCACCGCTCCGATCCCTACCTGACTGTTCAGTGCCTTGGGACGTCCTCCCGACGTGAAAGGCACTCTATAAATGTATTGATTATTGATTGATTTACGTAAGGGAAGTGACGGAAATGCCTTGGAGGTGAATAATCGATTAATATGGAGGATCGCTGGTCAGGGCAGTGGGTGAGAAACTCCCTTCTCCTTTCGAATGGTGTAAACGGGATCTTGAACAGGCTAACTGAAACTTGATTTCATGTTTTCATCCAAAGGACAGCACCTCTGGCTGTACAGCAATCCCCCCGGATGGCTGGTGTGTCAGCCGTGTGAAAGTCAAAGATCCTGAAGTGGCAACTTGAAAACGATGCCATTTGCGTTTCGCCCACAAATATAGTCAATTCACTCCACGGTATATTCCGTGAAGCGCTTTTGAGACGTTGATAAGATGTGAAAAGCGCTATATCAAACACAAGGATTCTTATTCATGTATCATTGCCTTCACTTAGTTATGGGAGGCTATGGCCTAAATACAGGTGCCCACATGTCTGTGACTCACCGCAGTGGGAATTGCTATCACTGCGGATTATCTAGAGCGTTTTGTAAACTTTAATTGATGTTGAATAACGAACCACTTATTGTGCCAGCGGAAACTTGAGTCAGACAAGTCAGCGAAAGTGTCTCATTGTTATATCTCACAACACACCTAGCGCGGTGAGGTCTTTCATTCAGGTGGGTCATCACAATAAAGCTATCGTATTGAATCACAGGTGTACGCACAAGTCAAACGCAAGGATTATTGTGACTGTGTTATTGTTAAGTGAGAGAGTTATGAATGGTGAACAACTGGACCCCCCAAAAAGCTTCCCAATAACGGATCCCAGGCTGAGCCAGGGGGAGAGGGGGGGGGGGGGGAGAAAGGTGACCGATAGCACGGTCGAAAAGAAAGGTCTTTAGCCGAGACCTGAATGTAGGAAGAGAGAGGGTGTGCGAGGCGAAGGGAGTGAGGGAGGGAGTTCCAGTGGCTGAAGGATAAGGGGCGTAGTGGCTGAAGGCACGCACGCCGATGGTGGAAGGGAGGATTCAGGGGTTCAAGGAGGAGGCCAGACCCACTCTGGCTGTCATCAAGATTAAAAGAGTTTGTCAACGTATGTTCATACATACCCTGCTCTCAACCCATCTCGGGAGTTAACAAAGCTGAGCTGAGTGGAGGGAGTGGGGCGGTTGGTAGAGGGTTTAGGAGATCACAGAGGTAGGGTGGGGCAAGGCCATGGAGGGCTTTAAAGGATGAGGAGCAAGATCTTGAATTGAATCCTCTGGATGTTGGGGAGCCAAATGAGGTCCGGTGAGAATGGTGGGTGACGGTGTTAAACAGTTCAAGCTCTGACTGACGGAAGCATTGTAACCCAATGTGAAGGGATGTGTGTCTGAGCTGCGGACGGGAACTTTGGTGCCAAGGAAGCTCACATGGATTTGCAGGAAACCCGTCAAATACCTAGTGTGTGGGCTCAAACTTGTGCAACAACAACTTGTATTTATACAGTGGCCGTTAAGCTGGACGGGGTGTCAGTGCGCTTCATTGAGCATTGGAGTCCTGCAGCTCAGTGGTTAGAGCAGTCACTCGCTCGCCTTACTCACTCGCTCGTGTGTTTCGAATCCAGGGAGGACACGGCGAAATCTTGGGCAAATTTCCTTACTCCACACACACACACACACACACACACACACACACACACACACACACACACACACACACACACACACACACACACGCCTAATAATAATCGATCCCCCCCAAAAAACACAATAATAAAATTGGTCACTTCAACCCACGACCGTTTGTGGGGGACGCTGCTGTGCGCAACTGGCCTCCAATTGCGTTTCGCTCACAAATATACAGTCAATTCGCTTTACAGTATATTCTGTGAAGCGCTAGGAGACCTGTCTGTCGAGAGGACGTGAAAAGCGCTACATCAAATGCCAAGGATTATTATTATTATTATATTATTATCCTGATGACACTTGTCAAATGACCACTGAGTGATGATCCTGGCGGACTTATAAAGATAGGACCAGTCACTGTAGGCACTAGGCAGGCATCCCTCTCGGCTCCTGTTAACCCTGCGTGTCAAAGCCTTAACCAGGTAAAGTTGGCCTAACTGGACAAGCAATGGGAAAGGTTGCTAGGCAATGGCTGGTTTAGCTGGTTAGACTCTGACAGTTACACCCAACACACACTCTGGGGACGCCCAAGCCTTGGCTCTTGACAACCTGCGCCTAATACTCTCCGGAATTCGGGGAGAGAAGGTGAGTGACATTCCGATAAACATCTCTGGAATTCCCATGGGAAGGTGGGAGGCGGTCAAGATGATAGGTAATATAGATGATCTGAATGCAAACTAAAATGAAGGAAACCCGCATACAGAGGCAGAGCATAGCACAAGATCGTAACAGATGAACAAACGTCCTTCTGTCCATTTGATCTCATCGTTCCACCATAGCCACCCCTACCATCTTCCCATCCTGTAGCTCAGTGGTTAGAGCGCTCGCCTTACAAGTGTGAGGCCTGTGTTTCGAATCCAGGCAGATCAGGGCGAAACCTTGGGCAAGTTTCCTTACATTTAGCTCAGAAATATACAGTCAATTCACTTTACAGTACAGTCTGTGAAGCGTGAAAAAGCGCGATATCAAATGCAAGGATTATTATTATTATTATAAACCACCTTCCCCTCCAACCCTAAGTTGAATCTGGTGGCAGCAGGGGGAGAAACCGAGCGGATACAGAACGACAACCAGATTGATTAGACTATGAGAAGCGACTGAGTAAACTGGGCATGCTCGCACTGGAGACGAGAAGATTGAGAGGTGAGATGATTGCTAAAGGGGCAAGACAATATGGGTCATGGATCACGACAGGCTGCCTCAACTTGTCCAGCACAGTACAAACCAGAGGACACGGCCTGCGATCGAAGCGGGGGGTGGTGGGGGAGGGGGGTAAATTCAGAATAAAATCTACGCAAACACTATTTCGGTGAGCGAATAGTGAATCCGTGGAACAGGCTCCCTCGGGAGAGGGTCAAAGCAGGAAGAGTCGATTCCTTCAAACATAGATTAGATAGTTTTCTGTTTGGAAATCACATTTCTTATATGTTCTTAATAACCCCTCCCCCCAAAAAAACAACATAACAATAAAATTGGTCATTTCAATCCACGGCTGTGTGTGGGGGGACGCTGCTGTGCGCAATTGGCTGCCGCGTTTCGCCCACAAACATACAGTCAATTCACTTAATAGTATATTCTGTGAAGCGCTTTGAGACGTCAATAAGATGTGAAAAGCGCTATATCAAATGCAAGGATAATTATTATTATTATTATGCTCCTAACAGTTTGGAGAATATTGTGC
The DNA here is from genome assembly GCA_035084275.1 of Hydrolagus colliei. Lineage (NCBI taxonomy): Eukaryota > Metazoa > Chordata > Chondrichthyes > Chimaeriformes > Chimaeridae > Hydrolagus > Hydrolagus colliei. Next base: position 1,128,444 of record CM068748.1, read on the forward strand.
AAGTTACACAGGAAGAGTTTGAAGCAAGAGTAATAATAATAATAATAATCCTTGAATTTGATATCGCGCTTTTTACATCTTATCGACGTCTCAAAGCGCTTCACAGAATATACCGTAAAGTGAATTGACTGTATATTTGTGGGTGAAACGTGTCAGCCGATTGCGCACGGCAGCGTCCCCCACAAACAGCCGTGGATTGAAATGACCAATTTTATTATTGTTGGGTTTTTTTAGACGGATTATTATTAGGCGTGGGGAGTAAGGAAACTTGCTCGTGGTTTCGCCCTGACCTGCCTGGATTCGAACACAGGTCTCACGCTTGTAAGGCTCTAAACCACCGAGCTACAGGTAATTCATCTGTCTCTTCTCCTTCCCAACTTCCCAAGCGTTTCTTTGACATATTCCTCCAGTACCTCTGAATCCTATGAGGTTTTCAGTGCCAGCGAGATAATGACAGAGAACAGAACTAAAAGAGGAGTGAGGAGAGAGAGAGAGAGAGAGAGAGGGAGAGAGAGATTGAAGGAAGTGCTTTTGCTTGACATCAATCCTTCGCTATTTCATTGCAGTTTGAAACATGGATTGAAATGACAGGATCCATACTGAGAAAACAGATAGGTCACAGACTGCTTCACCCCCACTCCACCCCCTCCCCCAAAATAAACATACACTTTTCTGCAGGAAATCAACAAGTAAGAATAATTTAACTTAACACACAGAAAAAAAGTGAAAATCTGCTTTTTGTGAACCGTTCCTGATTTTGCCCCCCCCCCCCCCCCCCCCCCCGCTCAGACAGACAGTAAAACCACCAGAACAAAACAAAATATAGACTTGCACTCGAGCTAACACGACTGTTACAGAAACCAAAAGGAAAGCTGTTCAAACGCGATGCAGACACTAATTTTAACACATTCAGCGTTAAAAAAAAAGTTAAGAGAGAGAGAGAGAGAGAGTGAAGAAATCTGTGGGTCAGTGAATTTGGCAGCAAATCCTCTGAACGAAAACACTGTGAGAGTGTGCGAGAGAGAGAGAGAGAGAAAGAGAGGCGAAGTTTTAAAGCTGTGTGTGGTGGGGGTGGTGGGGGGGGGGGTGGTGAGGAGAAAGGCTAAGATGAAATGAATGTGATGGTGGGTTTTTGTCTTAAGAAGAAGATTACCTGAAGGTGGTCGCTTGCGGCTCAGTCGGCTGACAGCTTTAGACATGAACATTATTGGCGGAAGATCAGTGTTTGTCCTGGACTCTCTCTTTCACACTCTTCTCCTTTACAGTTTTTCTCTCCTTTCTCTCACTCTCTCTCTCTCTCACTCGCTCTCTCTCTCTCTCTCCCTGTCTTAAATTTTTTTTTTAAAAACTGCAAGCAACTGACTCACTGACCCAAAGTGTGCATCCTCCTTCTTTTCTGTGTTGCCTCATTCAGTCAAACTCGCGCGCGCACACACACACACACACACTCACTCACTCACTCTGGTTTCCTGTGGTTAGACTTCACTCCACACACAGCAGAGGCAGTAGTTCAGCCCTCAAAACTCATTGAAACTTAACACAGGTTCTGAAAAGAGAAAAGAACAGGAAGAGAGAGAGAGCGAGAGAGAGAGAGAGAGCGACCAAGAGAGAGAGAGACAGAGAGAAAGACTGAGAAAAGGCAAATTCAACACTCAAAGGTACTGTACATTTCGTTTCGCCCGCAAAATATACTGTCACTGCACTTTACCGTAGAATGTGTGAGATGTCTCAAAGGCACAAAAGAGGCGCTGTATATAAATGCAAGGATTACTATTATTATTATTATTAATAATCCTTGCGTTCCTGTATCGCGCACTATCGCGCCGCCAAGACGTCTAAAATAGCCGCACAGAATATACTGTGAAGTGCAGTGACTGTGTATTTGGCGGGAGTAACTCAGGTGAAAAGCCGTCTTGGAAAGCGCTATACAAGTGCAATTTTGTTGTTGTTGTCTTGACTCCCCGCGCAGCTAATTGAGGAATGCACTGGTGTTTTGAGTTGTGGGGATGAGCCCGTTTTTCTACTCTCTATCCCCCGCATCCTCCGCTCCACCATCGGCGGACGTGCTTTCAGCCACTGCGCCCCCGAAACTCTGCAGCTCCCTCCCTCAACCCCACCCCCACACTCCTTGTCCCATCTTCAAGTTCGCGCCTGAAGACCTTTCCCTACGACTGACCAGCGCTTTCGCAACGGAGGGAGGGAGGGAGGGAGGGAGGGAGGGAGGGAGGGAGGGAGGGAGGGAGGGAGGGAGGGAGGGAGGGAGGGAGGGAGGGAGGGAGCTATATAAATGCAAGTTGTTGTTTCCGAAAAGGCACACTTTTTTTTTAAAAAAAGAATCATTTCTCTCGCTTTTTCCTCCAAGGTCAATATTTATCAAACCATTGATTTGTTTTTCAGTGGAAATCAGTCATCCTAGACTGGTATATTCTGGCCCACAAAATATACAGTCACTACACGGATTCGGTGGGATAAAAAAATGGCGCATTTTTCGTCGACCCGTCCCTACGGTGTGCAAGTTGTTGTTGTTCTCGCCTTGCCTCTGTGTAACTCTACGCACGATGTAACATTGGGTTCAATTAAAAGCTCCCGTCAAGCAACTCTGCACATGGGGAAGGAAACCAAAAGAGACGTATGCAAACATCTGCCGGCTTATGGCATCGCCTGCGTACGAGAAGTTGATCAGATCCTATCAGTCAAAGCTGACGCATCTCGCAAATACATTCTATCCACAGAGCAGGCGTAAAGAACCACATTGGCCCGCTATTAAAAGCACTATCCGCCTCAAAGGTTTAACGTTTAGCTTGTACAGACAGCTAGGACCACCGTACGCGGAGTGGGGGTCCCGTAGCTCAGCGGTCAGAGCGCTCGCCTCACAAACGAGAGACCCCGGGTTCGATTCCCGGAAGGTCAGGGCGAAACCTTGGGCAAGTTTCCTTACTCCGTACACACACGCGCGCGCGCGCGCACACACACGCCTGATAATAATCCCTCCAGAAAGAAAAACACACAAATAAGTTGGTCATTTCAATCCACAATTCTTTATAATAATACTACAATAATCCTTGCGTTTGATATAGTGCTTTTTCCACATCTTCTGGATGTCTCAAAGCGCTTCACAGAATATACTGTAAAATGAATTGACTGTATATTCGTGGGCGAAACGCGGCAGCCAATTGCGCACAGCAGGGTCCCCCACAAACAGTCGTGGATTAAAATGACCAATTTTATCATTGTGTTTTTTTTATATAGTGACTATTATTAGGCGCGTGTGTGTGTGGAGTAAGGAAACTTGCCCAAGGTTTCACCCTGACCTGCCTGGATTCGAACACAGGTCTCACGCTTGTAAGGCGAACGCTCCAACCACTGAGCTACAGGACTCCAGTTTGTGAGGACACGCTGCTGTGCGCAATCGGCTGCCGCTTTTCGCCCTGAAAATACACAGTCAATTCACGTTATTACCGTGTACTTTGTGAAGCGTTTTGAGACGTGTCAATGTGTCCTCTGTGGGTTGAAATCCTGAGCTCGTTCCTCTCTCTATGTAACAGTCCAGCGCAGTCTGCCACACTCTGTAGATATGAAGTGACCTCACTAATTCCAGCAACTGTACTTTATAAGCGGCCGGATCTCGTCAGGAAACTGGATTGCCAGGGACAGCTGAAGAGAAGCCGGCCGGACAGTGAGGGAATAATGAAGGAAATTGTTCTGAAACGACCGGGGAAGTCACGTAGAAAAAAAGCACCAGGTGTAGTTGACATAGATGGGTTAAAGCATGTGTTGTGAGGGAAGGAAGGGTTGTGGAGAGGGGGGAAGCAAAAAATGATCGAGGCTTTGAGATATTTTTAAACATTCGCTGGATTCTGGAGAAATCCCCGGGGAATGAAAAGTGGCGAAGGAAAATATCGTTAAACGGGAGACGTTTACAGCAACTGCGGACTGGTCACTTTTAGAGTCAACGATTTAATAGGTTCCTGTGGGCGACGGAGAAAAATATCTGAAAACTGTTTGAGAAAGGATCGTTAAGCCTGGATTCCCGCAAAGGCTGGTGAGGTTTAAGTAACCCAATGAACAAGGGAAATGCAAAGAATGCAATGTATCATATGCTGTCGTGTAAGTTTATCAAATCAACCTCCCCGCTCCCTCCGCTCGGCAGGCTCCAGCTTGCTCCACATCCCCTGCCTTCGTGGCTTCAGTCTTTCTGCTCCCACCCTTTGGAACTTTATCCCACAGTCACCTTCGCCTCCTTCAAGGCACGTCTCAAGATCCTCCTCTTCGACCATCCAACCCCTAATCTCCATGATCTCAAACCCACCCCACCCACCCCCCCCACACCCCACCTCCCACCAACGCGGATCCAAATCCCTGAACACCCAGAGCCTTGGGATGCCCTCCCCATCTCAAAAGGCGCTGTGGAAATATAATTTTGTCATTTGTATTATGGCATAACCCTTTCTTGTGGGTTTTTTTTAACAGTTATTCTTCAGGCTTGACTGACAGCCAGTGGAGAGAAAGGAAAAATCCTGTTGGACGGGAAAAGTAAATGCCATCATTAAATTGGCCCTCCATTTAATAATAGGCATCAGAATAATCCCTGCGTTTGATATCGCGCTTTTCACGTCGCAAAGCACTTCGCGGAATATGCTGTAAAGTGAACTGACTGTATATTCGGGGGCGAAACGCGGCAGCCAATTGCGCACAGCAGCGTCCCCCACAAACAGTCGTGGATTGAAAATGACCAATTTTTTTTGGGGGGGGAGGGCTTATTATTAATTTGCAAACCAACGCTTGTATTAATTATTGAACTCCAGGCAACCCAGAGGCTTGGATCCTGCCAACTGGAGCTAAAACTCCCTGGAATTAGGTAAGCGAGTCTGTCCCTCCAGGGAGGGCGTGTGAATTCCGTTCCGCACACAGGGAAGTTTCCATGCCTGGATGGCATGTGAAGGTAGTTGTTGAAAGATGTAGGAGGAGCTGCTGTAGCTCAGTGGTTCGAGCACTGGCTTTGCAAGCGAGAAATCTGGCTTCAATTCCAGACAGGGTGAAACCTTGGACAAGTTTCCTTACTCCACACACACACACACACACACACACTCACACACACACACACACACGCCTGGTAATAATCCCTCCAAAATATTCTGTGTAGTGTTTTGAGACGTCTAGAAGACGTGGAAAGCGCTATATTATTATTACTATTAACTCTCAGTCTGGTTTGCACACTCTTTATGAGTTTCCGTGCAGGTCAGGCTGACCAAAAAGGCCAAATTATCTGACTGCAAACAACCTAACCAGAACCGTGCTGCCTTTCGCGAATAATAAGAATAGTCCAGTAATAACAATGTCTACAAAGAGTTTCACAGAATATACTGTCAGGTGAATTGACTGCGTATTTGTGGGAGAAATGTGGCAGCCAATTGCACATAGCAGCGTACCCCGCAAACAGTCTTGGATTGAAATGACCAAATTTTTTTTTAAGGATGGATTATTATTAGGTGTGTGTGTGGAGTAAGGAAACTTGCTCCAAGGTTTAGCCCTGACCTGCCTGGATTCGAACACAGGCCACACAGGCTTGTAAAGCGAGTGTTCTAACCACTGAGCTACAGGACCACCGTAATCACATTCCGATCATTACCTGGCATTTTAAGCAGCTTTGCACAAAAATGCTTACTGGTACAAAAAAAAAGCATGGAGAGAAACTGCTCATAAAAATACAATTTTAGAAACACACAAAAAACTCCATTCTTACCCAATTGAGGGTTATCGGACTCAAATGTTATTTTAAAAGACCCCTGCAGCTCGTAAAAGGGTAGAGGAATTCTCTAAATTCATGTCCAAACCATGAAAGGAAAGTTTAATGCCTCCATTTTCTTCACTCTGAGTTTCTTCTCACGAAACGAAGATCTTATTCCCAAATAAGATCTTATTCCGTGAGTCACTGACGCTGATTTCCGACTGTCTTTTGAAAGGCAGGTTAGGTCGGGTGCAGCTGGGCTACACAAGTCTGAAATTGCAAAACGTGGACACACACAAAAGGCTTGTTGGTGTCTTGGTTAAGTCTGCTCAACTAGTTCGGGCTCGCTTAACCCGCAGAGGGATGCTGTAGTTAACATCCAATTTGCTAAATTCCCAAAGACTTTCCCTTCCTTCCCTCCCGTTTTCGTTTCAAAAAATAAATTAAATGATTCGGACATTTGTCCCAAAGTGAATGCGGATCTTCTTCCATACGTGAACTGAATTTTAATTGAATTTAAATTTGCATTCGCGATAACGTCTGGGCTACAGACCTCCGGTGGATGGCGTGTTGGTGGGCTAATCATGCCTTGCGGGCCATTCCTTGGAGGAAACAACGACAACAACTTGGATTTATATGGGGACCTTCACACGGGTTAGTATCTCGGGACATGTCAGTGGCTGAAGCCAGAGTGAAAGCCTGTAGACAAGGAGGAAGATTTTCACGTGCGATCTGAAAACAGGCAAACCGGAGGGATTGAGGCAGGTTGTTCCTAGATTTTCGAGTTACAGTGGCTTCTTTTTCCATTTGCGCAGTTCAGTGGTTAGAGCACTCGCTTTGCAAGCGAGAGACCCGGGTTCGATTCCAGACAGGTCAGGGCGAAACCTTTGGCAAGTTTCCTTACTCTGCACGCCTTGGGATGTCCTCACGATTGAAAGGCGCTCAATAAATGTAATTTTGTTGTTGTCGTTGTTGATAATAATCTGTCAAAAGAAAATCGTGGAAAATTGGTCACATCAACCCACGACTGTTTGTGGGGGACGCTCGCTGGCCTGGAGAGATTGAATTCCTTGAGGTAGATCAAGTGATCAAAACTCCTATTTTGTCAGTAAAAAAACAACGTCTAGCATCAGCGATAGTGAGATGCCACCATTGATTTAACTCAAACTGTTTCACTTCAATACATGCACAAATATGGCAGAGATATCGGTTGGAACGTGTAGAGTATTGGGCAAAACGGAGGAAAAAATAAGCGATACCTGGAGAAATATGCAGATCTGTTTTTTTCGGATTGTCTGTGGCTTATGAATGGCGACAAAAAAAAATCACAAAGATCAAGCAGCCATCGAGCCAAATGAAAAGATCTAACTTGTTTGTAACTCTGTGATAACGGAAGGAACGCCACCCCCCCCGGATCACACAGGAAGCAAACAGAAAGATGTACCCTTTCCTAAGCTTGAACAGTAAAACCTCTCTTGTGTGGACTTCACACCACTGCTGGATCTCCGTGCGGTAGAACGTGTAATATCATATAAATAATCCTTGCATTTGATGTAGCGCTTTGCACGTCTTCTAGACCGTGTCTCAAAGCGCTTCACAGAATATACTGTAAAGTGAATTGACTGTATATATTTGTGGGCGAAACGCGGCAGCCAATTGCGCACAGCGGCGTCCCCCACAAACAGTCGCGGATTGAAAATGACCGATTTTTGTGGGGGTTTTTTTGGACGGATTATTATTTGGCGCGCGTGTGTGGAGTAAGGAAACTTGCCCAGGGTTTCGCCCTGACCTGCCTGCCTGGATTCGAACACAGATCTCACCCTTGTAAGGCGAGCGCTCTAACCACTGAGCTACAGGACACCACACTGTACAGTATATTGTCTCCCTGACAAATTCACCAGACAATTGGCCCACACCGCATGACATCGCAGCTGTTGAACTCACACTTGCTCTGTCTAGACAATATACACCACCATTCCCCACCCCCTCCCCCTCCCCCACTCTCACTCTCCCCAGCCCAGCAACACAGTGAATCTTAATGTTCCTCAAAAAGAGGCGGATGGAGTTCCAGAGATTTGGGGGCAGAGTGGCTGAAGGCTCGCCCGCCAACGGTGGAGACGGGTGGAGAGGTCGAGACCACGCGCTCCAAGAGGCCAGGTCAGCGGCAGCCTCCGCGGCCAGATCTGCCGCGTTTCCACTTGCGTACGCCGCCAAAACGCCGCGGTAGTCAAGGGTTGCGCAACCCGTTAGTCATCTGTGTTCCCGCTTTATACAGAAGTAGGCGTCGCGGACGCAGAAGCGGTCGCCGAAAGGTGGTTTAAAGTATCCGTTCGTAGTTCAAGTCGCGAATTCGTTTCGGTCTCCCAAGTGCAGATTGGTGGTTCTTGCTTAAAATACCATTCCATTGCCTCCCCCACCCCCACCCCCCCTTTATCCCCGTTTACTGCGGAGACAGCAAACTTAGCAGGATGTCATTCAATCATCGATTCATTCGCTCCATGTGGTCTAGACTGCTGATGTTTATGATCTTCAATGTTTATAGTGTGAGGGCCCGGGTCAGTGTTTGAATGCAGAATGTTTGTGATTACTTTTTAAGACCACGTTTTGAGCAAACAGTGGAGCGTGCAGAAAACCTCCGCGTGTAAACAACCATTCCCTCCAAACAAGGATTTTCATTGAGCGCTATGATATAATCCCTGCGGTCGATACAGCAGATCATCGCGTCTTCAAGACGTCTCAAAGCGCTTCACGGGATAGTGTAGCTCCTGTAGCTCAGTGGTCAGAACACTCGCCTTTACGAGCGTGAGACTTGCGTTCGAATCCGGGCAGATCAGGGCAAAATCTTGGGCAAGTTTCCTTACTCCACACACACACACACACACACACGTGTGCACGTACGACATTGAATTCAAAGGAGAAAGGGGGGGGTGGTGGTGGCTGAAGGCGTGGCGAAAGAGGAACGTCATCAGGTGTGATGCGAAGGCTGGCAAAGAGGGCACACAGAGGGAGGAATTTAAATTGCAATACCTGTGGTTCGGAAAATTACAACACAGCGAAGATATCGTGTGATATTCCATCAGGCTCATTAGTTAGCCCAAAACAGAGAGTTGCTGGGGAAACTAGGCAGGTCAGGCAGCATCCATGGAGAAAGGAAAAGGAATCTGACGAAGGGTTGTAGACCCGAAACGTTGACTCCTTTTCCTCTCTCCATGGATGCTGCCTGACCCTGCTGAGTTTCCCCAGCAACTTCTGCTTGTGTTTCAGATTCCCGGCGTCGGTAGTATTTCGTGTTTTGTCACTAGTTAGCCAGTTCGCTTCATGCACTTCATAAGAGAGGTTCAAGATTGCAATCGTAATGGATTGATCAACACCAGTGTTAACAATAATAATCCTTGCATTAAATATAGCGCTTTGCACATCTTATCAACGTCTCAAAGCGCTTCACAGAATATACTGTAAAGTGAATTGACTGTATATTTGTGGGCAAAACACAGCAGTCAATTGCGCACAAACAGTCATGGATTTAAATGACCGATTATTAATTAATTTTTGTTCCGCCGAGAGATTATTATCAGGGGTGTGGTGTAAGGAATGCTGCCCAAAGTTTCGCCCTGACCTGCCTAGAATTGAACACAGGTCTCACGCTTGTAAGGCGAGTGCTCTAACCACTGTGCTACAGGACTTCACTCCTATGTTGTTGAAAAATGCAACTAGTCGTTTGCTAAAAGGTATTAACTGGTCCAAACATCTGACCCCGTCACCCAAATCTCTATCACAACGGTTAGTTCAGGCACAATTTAAACTAGTTAGAATGTAGAAATAATCAGCCAGGTTAACCAACAAACCAACTGCGTCATAGTTTAGGACCTTGAGATCTGATGGATATCAGGTTGGAAGAATTAGCCATGGTATATTACGAGATTACTTGAAATGGATATGATAATGTCATCTGTGAGACATTTGACATTTTGTTTTGGACAGAACAGGTCAAAATGAGCTTTAGATCCCCTCCTTCGTCATTTGCCAAACTATTGGTCTGTTACTTGATGGCTGTTTGTGAGATGTGGCTGTGGGCAAATCGACGACGACGACAACAACAACAACAACAACCCGGATTTATTTCAAGCCCTCGCTCCACGCCGGACGACGTCTCAGAGCGCTTCCCAATACCAGATCCCGGGGCTGAGCTAGGGTGGAAAGGATGGAAAAAAAAGGTGACCGAAAGCGCGGTCGAAAAGAAAGGACTATTTCGTTCACCTACAATTACGCAGCCACGCGAATAGAGATAACACTTCACAGTAAGAGAAAAATACTTTGAAGCAGCTTTAAGACATTTTCGGAATGTGAAAAGGCTCTGTATCGAATGCAAGGAAACTTATTATTCTTCTTCTTCTTTCCGGAGTTAACTTGCTGTCAGTTTCTAAACTCTTCAACAGGAGCTTTGTTTCTATCAAACACAGGCTTGTTCAGCTGAGGGTACAACAAGTAATTGCACTTGATTGAATTGGGATTCACTCTTTAACAAAAGTTGCCAGAAAAGAGAGGCAGGTTACTGCACTGGGACTTCAGCTGTTCAATTGAAGGACAAGCGGAAATGATCACACAGCTGGAATAATAACATTAAATACCTTTGAAAACAAATTAAACCGTTCTGAGAGACCACACACATGTGAAATAGGAGTCTTTTAAATTTTTTTGTATGGGAACCTTTCATTGTGCACAGAGCGAGAGAGAGAGAGTGACACTGCAAACTACAACACGATTAGGAGGTTTTAGACGATGTCATAAATTCCGAGCTCAAAGACGCAACAAGTGTTTTGCCCGTAACGAATAACGAACTGGGGGGTTGTCATCTGTGCAGTCTACCAGATGAGACGCGACACAAAGGCCCTGCTCGCGTGGAGGGTAAAGATTCCATGGATTCAATAATAATTCTAAATCATTCTTGCATTTGATATAGCGCTTTTCACATCTTATCAATGTCTCAAAGCGCTTCACAGAATATACTGTAAAGGGAATTGCCTGTATATTTGTGCGCGAAACGCAGCAGCCAATTGCGCACAGCAGCGTCCCCCACAAACAGTCGTGGATTTAAAATGACCAATTTTATTATTGTGTTTTTTTTAGGAGGGGTTATTATTATGCACGTGTGTGTGCGTGTGTGGAGTAAGGAAACTTGCCCAAGGTTACGCCCTGACCTGCCTGGATTCGAACACAGGTCTCACGCTTGTAAAGGCGAGCGCTCTAACCACTGAGCTACAGGACATCCAAAGTATTCAAAAACAGAAGGGAGTTTCCCCGTGTCAATAGTCACCCCCAGCTAAAATTGGTCTTTCGTTTGGCTGTTTGTGGGATGGATATTGCTGTGTGCACAATCATTAACTGCCACGTTCATCTACAAAAGTAGTTATTACACAACTATGACATTCCACGTCGTGGCAATGTGGAGTCCTGTAGCTCAGTGGTTAGAGCGCTCGCCTTACAAATGTGAGACCTGTGTTTGAATCCAGCCAGGTCAGGGCGAAACCTTGGGCAAGTTTCCTTACTCCACACACACACACACGACTAATAATAATAATCCCTCAAAAAAATTAATAATAAATTGGTATTTCAATCCACGGCTCTGTGTGGGGGACGCTGCTGTGCGCAATTGGCTGCCGCGTTTAGAAAACATGAAAAGCACTACATCAAATGCAAGGATTATTCTTATTATTATGTGCTATTTAAAATGCAAAGAACATTAAAAGTCTGCTTTTAAGCAGGTGAAAATTGACAAATCGTTTTTTTTAAAAATTTACGCACACAAAAATCCTTTGAGTTTAAAATGGATAGTTATTCTAACAGCAGTATTATGTTGATTTAAGGTTGATTTCTTTACCCAAAAAAACTCAAGAGAAAAGTGTCCTTAATTAACCACAAAGCATTGATTTAAAATAATAGTCCCTTTCCTTTATTTTCAGAAACAAACGATAAGTTATCAACAGCAAATTACATTTTGTGCAGCGCCTTTCACAGTAGGAGTAGATCCCAAGGTACCCAGAGAATTTTTTGATTTGAAATAGATTTTGGGGGGGATTGAATGGAGATTTTTTTAAAAAACAACCAATCTGTGAAAGGTTTGTCCAGCTGGCCTCCAGATTGGAACTACATTTCTCTGGTGACATTTCAAACGTTGGAATAGTTCTGTGGCATTCATTCGTACTGTACTCTCTTCCCATCCTCTCCCCTGCCTACTGCACTTTGATCTGCGTCTAACCAGAAGAAAATTGCTATTCTCAGAAACAGGAAGTAGCTGGCACGAGGTAAAGTTTCAAAACGATAATTATTAATAATAATAACAACAACAACAGCAACAATCCTTGCATTTGATGTCGCGCCTTATCACATAGAGATGTGAAACTAAATTAATTCAACCTAAGTTGGCCTTGGTGGAGAAAAGGCAACGGTCATCATATTCATAACACTAAACCATAAGGTTGTAATAATAATAATACTTGCATTTGATGTAGCATTTTTCAGGTCTTCTAGACGTCTCAAAATGCTGCACAGAATATACTGTAAAGTGAATTGACTGTATGTTTGTGGGTGAAACGCGGCAGCCAATTGCAGACGGCCCTGTCTCCACAAACAGCCGTGGAATTGAAATTACCAATTTATGATTTTGTTTTTATTGAGGGACCTGACCTGCCTGGATTCGAACCCGGGTCTCTCGCTTGTAAAGCCGAGTGCTCTAACCACTGAGCTACAGGAGCTCCGCGTAGATTTCAAATCGGATTTTATTTGGGGCTGCATTTGGCTGATCTAAGACATGGCAGCGGATGATTCGGAACAGTTGGCTTCAAAGCCTCCATGTCAGAATGAGGAAATGTATGCCAGGTGTCCCAGCCTCGCTTGCTATTCAGTGATCTCTGCTGGTAAGTGTCTGGGCGTTGGGTGGGAATAGCGTTAGGTTTCAGCTGTTTGGTCATTTTCGATCAATCCACGGCTGTTTGTGGGGGACGCTGCCGTGCGCAGTTGGCTGCCACGTTTCACCCACACAATATACAGTCAATTCTCTTTACAGTACATTCGATGAAGCGCTTTGAGGCACAGTCTAGAAGATGTGAAAAAGCACTATATCAAATGCAAGGATTATTATTATTATTATTCCACGCACTATCCGTTTTTGATTGTGCCTTGGAATTATGATGGAAGGACGATCACAACTACAAAAGATTGCCGGCAGTGGAGTTCACTGGGAAACACGGGCGTAAATCATAGAGACAAAAAGATTTTCAGCCCTACGCTTAGTCAAGTAATCAATAATTTTACGCTTATAGAATCTTATACAGTAATGAAGCATGCCTCCCACCACATGAGACAGAACATTATATAGTGCCTTTGTCTTCTATTTACCAAAGAATTTTCCAAAAGGGCAAACTCGACAGAAGGAACCTTTAAGTGAGCGTTAAAACTTCTGTACCGAAATATTGACATCAGATGTAGGTTCCTGTTTCTCTCCCCTGGTTTCGGGGTTTAACAATAATCTTCCAGCTGCACAAATTACCAGACCTAACGCAAGTCTGTTAAAGACTGGCCGAGTGCCAGGCAGACTCAAGAATGTACTCTCATAGGAAACATCTTTAAACATTAATCCTGGTGGTGGAGGTCACTAATGACTTGTTTGCTGCATTTGAGTGGGTGGTGGTGGGGGGGGGTGGTGGGTAGGGAGAAAAAAAAAATGCACTTATTGTTTTGTGATAAAAGAGCTTTTAGCAAAGTATCATCTGTTGGAACTGCTATCCTGTTTCATTTAGATATAACTCTTCGCTTATGTACAGTAAAGTCAGGTGTCCTCCGCCAACGTCACTGTGCCATTGTTACCGTAAAACTCAAATAGAATTAAATCTAAAATGGGGGAGTATTTGCAAATTAAATGGGAGGTTATTTGCTCCGTGAATGTGTGTCAAGCGTTTTTAAGTAAGGAAACCCAGGATAATTGCTGTTGAGACATCCATTTATATAGTGCCTTTGTGTAAAACAAGAATCCTTGCATTTGATATAGCACCTTATCAAATCCAATTTATCCACAGCAATGTCCCACAAACAGAAGTGAATGGAGTTTTTTAAATCTGGGAGATAATAATAATAATGATCCTTGCATTTGATATAGCGGCTTTTCACGTCTTCTGGACTGTGTCTCAGAGCGCTTCACGGAATATACTGTAAAGTGAATTGACTGTATATTTTTGGGTGAAACGCAGCAGCCAATTGCGCACAGCGGTGTCCCACATTATAGTGGATGGAAGCGACCAATTTATTATTGAGATGATTGCCCAGGACATCGGGAGAAACTGACATATCTTTTTGAATGATGTTTGTACATCTATCTGAAGCTCAAAGGACCCGTGGCTTGAACTCAAAAACCTTCTGACTGCCTGTCTGTTTGACAGCGAGTCCTGGACGAGAGATAACTTTCTCCAGTTGAACATCAGCAAGAATGGGGTCCCCCTGATTGGCTGGCGACAAAGCCTCCGCACCTCAGGCGCTGGCAACATCAGCATCCAAGACTGCACGCGCCACCTCTCAAAGCCAGTGACCTGGGCGTCTTGTTTGACCCTGAACTGTCCTTTCTCCCCCACGTCCACGCCCTGACCAGCATTGCCTTCCACCACCTCCGTAACATTGCCAGACTCTGCCACCGCCTCACCTGTACAGACCGCGGAAACCACGCACTCGTCACATCAAGGCTTGACTACGGAAACTCCCCTCGTCAGCCTTCCCAGTTCTTCCCTTCACAAGCTGCAGATCATTCCTTTTCGATCGTGCCTTCAGCCGCCCCTCCCTTCTCTCTCTCCCTCCCCCATGCTCGGGTCCCGACCCGACTATTCAGCGCCTTGGGACGTCCTCCCGACATGAAAGGCGCTCGGTAATAAATGTCATTTTGTTGTTGGGGAGTTCTTTATGCATTGTGCTCGTTCCCAACCTGCTTTTCCTTTCCCCTTTGTAGATGGTACAGCTGCTCTGTAGAGCCTACAATTACGTTTCAATCCTGAGGAAGGGGAAGAGGAGACTGCCAACGTGAATTGAAAAGTGCGGTTTACGACTGTTCTGTAAGCAAATCAGCAGCAGTGAAATCAAGGCTGGCTTTTATTCCAGTGCATTCAGATTCCTCCTCTTGACCTCAAAGCCACTTCACTTGCTCCTAATCGGAATGGTCCGCTGGAGCACTTGGGAAGGATTTCTGGCGCGAGACTGAAGTGGTCTCGTGTGTTCTCTCAGCCGTTTAAAATTCCACTGAAAAAATTGCAATGCTCAGAAATTGGGACACGAGACAAAATACATCTCATATTTGTTGAGTTGTCCCAGTGAGGTGACAGAATTAATTGTGACTCTTTAATCAGCTCAAGACACTGTACCATCTCAGTGACACAGAGAAGCCAGAGATTAAATATTTACCCTACATGGATGCAGATGGAATTCATACGCTCATATACCAGTTATTAATTTTACGTGTACTCATGAAGATCCCTTGAATAACCAGCTTTTCTATCATGCAGCAGAGAATAAATTCGCAATCGGCAAATCTACATCATCTCATTCCAACTCTCGTCCGAAAACTCATTTCTGAGGAGCAAGGTCACTGTCACAAGTATCCAGCGGAGGTTTTGGAAAAACCGGGAACTCTCGGCTGCCAGCAGCTTAAGATATCCCAATACCCTCCGTGTAGCTTCCTGCACCATTCCAAGGAAATGCATACCTCGCCTTCTCCCAAGGCTTCTATGTTTCAAACAGCTACAACTACTTCGATTTATATAGCGCCCTCCATGCCGGACGGCGTCTCAGAGCGCTTCACAGTAGCTACAAGGGAACTTGTAATAATTCTCTTTTCCCTCCTCCCCAACTCATACACTTGCAGTCACGATTGTTCATTCACCCAGACATGGTCTCGAAAACGCCATTTAAAACCACATTAGTAGCATTATCACAGCTGGGTGTGATTGGGATCCCTTACCTATTCACTGTGACTAGAACAATACATGGGACACTATTGAAAGCGGCCGATTTAGAAGTTTTCAAGGAACGAGAAATGAAAAAAAGCTTTACCTCGATTCAGGGCCGCTTCCTTCGGCGCACAAAGTAAAATCTAACAGATGCAAACTATGTAAAAGATCGTATTTAAATTCACTTTTTATTTTTTAAGATACAGAACAAAGAAATAATCCACACAACCAATGTTAACTTGCTTTCTGTATGTCTTCATAATTCACCCACTCTACACTCCAATGCTCAAACGAGCTGGAGTTTAAGAACTTTTTTTTAAATGTGAATCGCAATTAACATGCAAACCACTCCATTGTATTTTTTGAGGGGGGGGGGGGGGGGGGAGGGGTGAGGGGGGGAAGAAAATTTCACACAGTAGTGCAGATTTTTCAACTGCACCCTTGATTAACAAATGGCACATAGCACTGTTAAAAAGATCAGTTGGTTCCAACATGATTGATTTATTTTACATTTTTTATTTTCAGTCCAGTCTTCAAAACGCGACATATTTATAGTAAATGCTCTGAAGTAATGCAAGCTTTTCCAATCTTGGAAGTAATTTTTATATGGTTCAGAAGAATTATGACAGAAACTAAGCACAGTAAAAGGTAGAAAAACAGAATACCTAATTAAATCTATTTTGTTAACGAAACTATGCCCAAAGCAGATAAGAAATAAAATTTAAGGCTTCCGTTTGAAATTTACTTTTGTATAATTTTACATACTACACGACTGCAGTAGGAAAGATTAACATACTTTCATGAAATACAGGCATACATTGCACATTCTGGGCAATCTGCTACTTCAATATTGTACAGTTGAACAGTTTTTTAAATTGATTCTCAACAACTTTTAATTGACACAAAGTAATAATGTGCTAACTTTACACTAGAGCATGCTTTTTAAAAAATCATATTGGTGTATTAAATGTTATCCATAGATATTTACACTTGTAATCTTTATCCCAATCCCTGTGTCAGGGGTGTGTGTCCGAACGTGTAAGCGCATGTGTGTGTATATGTATGTGTATAAACGCAGAGCACACCTCAAAGTCCAAAATACAATGCAAGGGATTCCAGCAATCCAAATAAAGCCCATGTTCCCCCTGGAAGTTTCCTGAATTTAAGCACAATACAATCGAGTTTTTTTCTCTTTAAAAACAAAACAATAATCTGCCTTTACCAGGCTTCTTGTTCAATGGGCTCTGTCTGCGAAGCTTAAAAACAGGTTGGTGAACATTTAATACAATTTTAATTCAAGCCGAGATGCAATATCAGTTTTGTGGCATCTGGACTTTGGGTCAATATTGGGACATCGGGATGCCCATCCACGATAATGAGAAGCCAGTTGGTCCATAGTGATGTGAAATTCAATTAGGTTTTGTTTATTGAACACGAAGCCTGTTTTTATTATACATTTTACAGAAACCTCCTGAAGTACTCTTACAGTGGCGTACAAGGTTTTTTTTTAGAAGTCCCTTTACAACAGAGTATCTTATGAAATCGATACCGTGGAATGCTCTACTAAATAAAAAGATTGTCAAAAGTCTGGTTGACATTTTCCCACTAACACTGCAGTTTTTTTTATTTTCAAATTCATACACAATAGCACTTCATTTCAAAATAATGTCATTATCCTCGATTTCGTCTTCACTCTAAAAACAATGGAAAACAAACGGTTCATATGTACGGTTCCCTCCCTCCCTCCCGCCCCACCCCGATCCCTGAAAGGAAAAAAGAAAAAAAAAAGCAGAACTTGGAAACATTTAGCATCCTCCACCATGAGCTCAGCTGCGATAGAATTTTTAAAATATTCAGCTTTAAAATAAATAGTCTATATTTTGTCCATGGTGTCAGTGAACGTTTTGATGTCGGTCATTAGAAAAATCTAGGTTTTTTTTTTCATTTTGTAGGTAAAGGTGAATGAGTCCCTGCTCATTGCGTCTGGTAACCTGCCATCCCAAAGCCAGCTTGGTTAGGTATCACGGCTGTGCCCTGTCCTTGAGCCGGCTGAGCACCAAATCCACCTACCCAGGCAGCTGCAGACGGGGGCTGACTGCAAGAGGGGGGAGAAAAAAATAAGAAATACTGCAATGCCGATTTTTTAAAATGAGGTCTTAAAGATTACTGCACATTATAGATACAGAAAAGGAATTATACGAGGTGCAAACTGAGAAGCGTTATTGGTAAATCGACTGTCCGGTAAATAACTTACTCTACTCCAAAGCCTTGCTGATTCCATGCTTGCCCGTACATTCCATACGAGGGTACCTGCCAGCCATTGGCAACATACTGACCGTACTGCTGTGCGTTCCCATACCACTGACCCCACTGGCCCCAAGGCTGAGCAAATTCCATCTGAATGAAAAGAGAAAGCCATAATGATTACAGATGTATGTCACACACAACAGAACTTGTTAGAATTAAACACCAAAGTGCTGAGATGCTGCCCTGAATGGAGGACGCCACACAAATGCAAGTTATTCTTGTATCACATTACCTGCTGGTATTTGTTGGCTGAATCTGCAGTTTCTTTGCCCCAATAACATTTAACAACATGGCCTTCAATAGTAGTTCCGTTGACTGATACAATGGCATGAGCGGCACTGTCGTGTGTTGCAAATCTACAAAATTGCAAAGATATGTGTTAATGTCATCTTAATAAACAACACAAAATTGTTTCAGTCTAATTCCCCTCTCCCTTCCTTTTGGAAGTATGAATTTATCAGGCAGTGAAACATAAAATATCTCACACAATACAGAGACACCATCGACACTCGTGAGCTGGGACTATCACTTTAGCTGCACTTTATCTCGCCAATAAACAGGCAGACTTGTACCACTCAGCATATTAAGTGTCTAGTTTCAGAGTTTAACCGTAAATTGCTGCAATCACCATCAATTAGCTGCTACACTGCTAGGCAACATAATAAAATAATACTTCGCTATAGCACCTGATCACATCTTTGTGAGCGTCTCAAAGTGATTCACAGAACAGATTTAGAAAGTGAATTGACAGTTTGTTGGGAGGTGTGTGTGGGGAATACCATCATAAATAAAACCTACCTGACAAAGGAGTAGCCCTTTTCTGGGAAAACTCGGATTTCCAGGATTTGACCAAACGGTGAGAAAGTCTGACGCATAAGTTGTTCTGTGCAAATAGCAAACGGGTTTCGAAAGTTGAGAAAGGTCCATAGCATTCACAAAAGATTGGCAATAGAATTGTTTTCTAAAAAACATTGGAACGGTAAAACACTAATCACTATGCTTACCTGTCAGACCTGAAGCTATGCCTCCACAATAAACCGTACAGTTTGTGGAACTAGACTGATTCACTACTTCTTCAAATCTCAGATGTTTGGAATTACCTTTAAGGGGAAAAAATATATATAGAATTACATTAGACCTTAACATTTTGGGAGGACTTTGCACGTTGGGAGGAAATCCGAAGGAGCTGGAAAGTCAGGGATTTCTACCCGAGTGGGGTGGGGGGGAGGGGAAGAGATAATAATTAGCAGTTTTAAAATGGGGAAACTCACTCTCTGGTGTTGTCTTTGGGGCTGGTGGCTTGCGTGTTGCCCAGTTTGTACGAATCTGCCGGCCTCCCAGCCACTGTCCACCCATGTGCACAATTGCGTTTTCAGCATCCTATGGGCAAGAGCAAATAATAAAAACATGATTCTGCCCTCTGAAGGCTAATGGCCTGTAATTCAACTATGGATCAAGGTAGTTCACATACAGGAAGCTGAATGCCTGTCCTACATTGGGTGCTGATGAGGAAACAAACTCACTGCTGAGAAAGCAGTGTTTTTTTAAAAAATCTAATAATTGCCACAATATCACGGAAGTATAACAGAGATGAATTGACAATCAGATGCGGTATTGTTCTGTAAACTGTTTTGAACATTGCACTAATTCTAGCTTCATAGGTTGGCAGGTCTCATTAAATCTGTTTGGTTCCCACAATTTCAGAGACATAAAGACATAAAAGGCAGGTTACAGAGCAACATTGGTTGAGACTCAAAACAGTAAATTGCCATATCCTCCTTAGCCCTGGGGAGAAAAGCTAAACATCAGAAAATGGCCGAAAATCTACAAATGAAAGTTTATACAACTCCAGCAACCGAATGGATACATTATGCTGGTGATTAGTATCTACTAATCCGCTCACTGCTTTTAAGATGATCAAGGCAATCTATAATTTTTGACTACTGCACCCAACTTCAGCTGCTCCTCCCAAAAACACCTCCCACCTCTAAGTTGATAACATTAAAATCACGATTTGAAATGACAACGCCCTACCACCCGAATAAACTGTGACCTGAATTCATGTCATCATTTAATAAATGTATTTTCATTTAGTTTAAAATGTAATCACATGAAACCAAGGACTTGTTAGCTGCAGTTAACAATCCAAAATGTTTAAATACTCGAGCTGTAATTATTCGGCTTCAGTAAATCGTCAATAGAAGGTGGTGCTGTGAACTATAGTGAGTTGTCTTTTCTTTTTTAAAAAAACCACACAAGTCATTTGAAATGATTTGGTCTAACTGTATTCTGCAGAGAGATTAGGTGTGTATCCTTCGGCAAAACAAGTTTTGGCAACATGGTAAGGCCATAATGTACAACGAGTCCATTCCATTTGATTAATTCTTCTTGTTTCAAGATCTGTTTTTGTTTAAGATCTGAGCCTAACTGCATAGCTTCTAAAAGAACAATTCAGAGCAAAGACTGGGATCATTTCTAGCTTTGGGCTAATAACTAGGTGCAAAAACAAGTTTTTTAAAAAAACCTGCATAGGATTCACAGTGTGGTAGCTATTTTTCTATTGAAGGCTCATTCATTTTCCAGTTAATTCACAGAACATATTAAGCATGAAAATTCACAATTCTGTACATTTTACATTAAGTGTTGCAGAGGAAAGAAATAGTATGTTAACACAAAGTTGTGTGAAATCCAAGTAGCACTCAATGCGGGACTTCAATGTGGTTTACAGCTCAAATTGGGAAAGAATGAACGGTACAGAAGACATAAAAGGCAAAAAATGAAACAAAAAAGGAAGTGAGGATGTAGCTCTGGAAGTGGGAGAAGCTAAATCAGCAAAAGAGGAGAGGGAAGTCAGAACAGACATGATCTTACAAAATAAACAAAGCAGCCACAAGCTCACTAATAAATCTTGATGCAGAAAGTCGCTGTGGTAATCTGTTAAGTGATGAAAATGTGCTTCTTCCATCAATGAGAAGTTATTCCAAAACTAGCTAAACAGTTAACTATCACCATAAATAGTACCTTGGGACAAAGCGTGTCTTCCTGCGGGGAAACCCTACTTAGGATCGGCGCTTTAATAAAATTTATATTCAGAGCAAAGTTCAGAACCTGTCTGAGGTAACTTTACTGCCAAAAGGAGACATTTTCCTGCCTAATACTTTTCACATTAGCTGTTGTTGATTTGCCCACTCACATACAACAACAAAATTACATTTATAGAGCGCCTTTCACATCGAGAGGATACATAGTGTACCGATTCAAAGACCAACAACAACAAAATTATATCTGAATAGCGCCTTTCACGTCGGGAGGACATCCCAAGGCGCTGGTCAAGTGGAGGGCGGCCAGGGAAGCAAAGGGAGAGCGATCGAAAGCAAGGTTGAAGAGGAGGGCCTTCAGACAGCACTTGGAGGCAAGCCAGGGGGAGAGGCAGAGAAATTGCGGGATGGAGTCTCAGAGGGTGGAGGCGGAGGGCCGGAAGGCCCACCTGCCAACGGCAGGATGGATGAGGCAGGGGACATGAAGCAGGCCGAAACCCTCTGAGCAGATTGAGCAGGCAGATTGGTTGGGGGTTAGGAGGTCGCAGAGTTGGGAGGAGCTAGGCTGTGGAGGGCTTTGAAAGTGAGGACCAGGATCATGAACTGTATCTTCTGTGTGATGGGAAGCCAATAGAGTCGGGTGAAGATCAGGGTGATACCCCAACAACACTGTGCTGGGGTATGTTGCATTGTGCCAAGTACTTTCCTTCGGATGAGATGATAAACCAAGATCCCATCATTCCATTTTACAGTAAATCCTGTGAAGTATTTTCAGATGCAATTCCAATGTGATCAGTGGCGCTATATACCAAAGGCAAGAATTATTATTACTGTTTAGTAACTAAAATCAGAAAAACTTACCAGTTTATTGTAGAATGACACAAATCCATAACCTTTAGACTTCCCAGTTGACAAATCCTTTACAACACGAGCATCCCTGTGTGAATAGACAACAGAATAAAAATAAAATCCCCAAACAGCCCTGAACAAAATAAAAGGAACCACACACTGTATCGTCAGCACAAGTCAACTTCAAAAAAAAAAACATGGATTTTTAAATATCCCAATGTAACTACTCACATTAACCTATACTAAAGCTCATCTTCAGTACAATAGTTAAATAATAAACATGCAAACTGCAGTAACCTGAACTCTCACTTATATTGAACTGCAAACCATGAACTGTTCTGAACAGACTTAAAAACACTAACCCTTTGCTAACACCGATGAGAAATATTCCATACCACAAAATACAACTGGATCCGATTGTCCTTAACCATGCATCTCTATATAGATCTGCTAATGCTGTGTTCTACCTAGCCACACAAATATTTGAAATATAAAAATTCATAAAAGAGGAAAAAATAGGAATTAAAAAGGCATACATCGCCTGTTAACTGAATTCTTTATTTTTCTCGGTATGGTCAATTCTCTACCCTCTTTTTGGACTGTGGGCAGCTGTAAATTTTGAAAAATTGAGACTTTCAGAAATTTAGAAAATGAATATGAAACTAAACAATACTAAGCACACCAGTACGAACAACATAATTACATAGGATTTTTAAGCACGTCAAATATGATTGGGAATATGAAATTCGCACTACAGAGAGCACATTAAAAAGGTTAACAATCAAATCTATAAGTTTATAAAAAAGAGAATAAATAGAAATGAGAAAAATCTACAACTGAGTTAATGAACTTCCAGTGTGCACAGTTCCTTGCAGTTAGCCATGGGGGATCCTGTCCATTCTTAAGAGCAATTCTGTAAAATAACCAGAATGCTATTACTTTTAATTGTGACTTGAAACTACGAAAAGCTGTACATTTCTCCATTATTTCTGCAGCCTGTGTAAAAGCAGTGTACAAGTGGCCTTCTGTTGAAAATTACACAAGCTTATTCATTTCACTTGTTTTAGGCAATAAAAATAGATGAACAGTAAAAAGTAAAAAAAAATAAACAGCCGACACCAACGTTACTCTAAGTAGTCAACAGTAAACATGCTTAGCCACTCCTTGGCTTACACAGCGCTTTCATTCAGATTTAAATGAATACATTCGGCAGCTTTGTACATGCTGTATCTATTTTGCATTAATTATTTTAAAGAACACCAAGAATCAGAGTCAAATAAATCAAGGCACAGTAAAAAAAACATGCCACATTTATCAATGGAAAAAGATGATGCAGTAGAGTAAGAAACAATTTATTTTCCACAGGGGTCTAGTGGCAAAGTTTGTGTAGTACAAAGTATAAACTATTTTGAATGTGAAAGCTATTTGCCAGAGTTCGAGCAACACCAACTGGTAGAAAACAAGTACTACAAACCAATGAGTTATGGTTAAATAATTGCAGAAACTAGCTTATTGCATCATTGATGCTGTGGCTAATAAAAGATATCCCCCTCCATTCAGAATAGTGTGAAACCCTTTCGGATTTATACATGCCTGTGTGGCTTTTGACTTAGTGGATATCCGAATGCCGTATTGGTTTGAAACGAAACACTAGCCTTTTGCAATTTGCAAGTTACATCTTCATGCAAATTGAACACAAAACAGACTCTAATTCATAGGTAAAGCATTCCCCCCACCACCCTCCAGCATCTATCCATCATCTGTGGCTCTTGGCAGATGATCTGCCCTTAAGGAAGAGAAAGCAAGAAAACGCCATCAAGAGACAAGTTTATCTCAATCTCCATAAAAGTGAAAATGTGCCATTAAAAGGCATTTTAATAAATCTACGCTTCGTTCAAAATTCTGACATATGGCGGGGCATTGCACAATTGAGATCCAGTCAATTTGGGAGGTATTCACACAGAACAGGAGTGAAACTACATCAGATACAACACCCGAAAACAAACACGGTCCCATACCATTTTTTTGTAGAATTCTGCAATTCAATTCTCTGCCCCACCCACCCCCCATCTTATTTACAAAGCTCACAAATGCCCAGTCCCCACAAAAAAAGTCCAAATTGAACATCCTGGCATTCAAGATTCGGGAAATCATGAAATTCCATGGCAAGAGCCAAATCAAACTGTGCCCTGCTCAATGCACGAGAGTATAAATAGTTAAATGGGAGGGCGGATAAGCTGCAAAATCTTCTGAAATGTGATGCTGGCAAATTCAAGACAATTTAACATAGTTTTTTAAAATAAGTAGTTAATAATTATAAGAGTTTTAATAAGAAAGCATACGGATGGGTTGGATTAGGGGGTTCGGGGGGGTGCGGGGGGAACCACTGCCTCACAGGCTAGTATTGTAGTCCATTCTCTGTTCCGGTTTAATGCCTCAGTTGCACTGCAACAAATGCTGTTGTATAGAAAGCAAGTTCAGCCATCTGAGTGGCAGCCAATTGTCTATTTATGTCACAACAGATGAAAGAATTGAACAGCTGAACGCATACAAAGATACACAGAACAGTCGTCTGTGGTCATTTCTGTTTCTAATGAATGAAATGGGTATATAAGATTTAAGATACCCAAACAAGTGCCTCTGTACATGATGAAGACACATGGTTATTTGCATATTCAGAGCCTCTCACACTCCAGGTGGGAACCCAGGGCACTAAGGAATTATTATACAAAATATTTGCAATACAGTCGACAGAAATTGTGGCCTTTCCTGTGATATATTTACATTTACCACTGTCTCTCTTGCAGATACCTTGCTTGAAGCAGCTTCAGTGTCAGTTCAGAATTATCAAAATGTTCCAGTACTTCAAAGAATTCTTTTTGAAGATCCCACATTTCAAAAGAAGGGAGTAGGCATGAGCCAAAATTAATCTTATTACAACAGTCTCAGACTGATAAAGTATGTGTACAATTCTGGGCGTTGCATATTTTCGAACAAGTATCACAGTACTCGCAAACATAACATGGAAGTTCCTTGTGGTCTTGATGTAGTTGCTTCCAAACTACTTAACAATTTCTTCGCAATAAGCATTTTATTAGGCCTTTACCAAAGTTAATGGAACTAACAAAAGCAAATGTTTCTAGTCTTGAATAAATCCAATGTATTTAAGTTAATATAACCAGGGAACTTTTTTTACCAGCATTATATATAATATATATATGATGAAACTAGATGCAAAAAGTTGCCTCATGGTTTAACAACTTACTAATTATATGTCAGGCCATATACTGCTCAGCAAATATATATTGCAATACCATACTAAAAAATAGTTGAAAAGCTGTGGCATTGTTATCTTTAATTTGACAAACTCCACAATAGTTCACAGTAGATTCTACAACTCGTGTTTCTTGGCTACAGATGCTTTAGATCACTTTATTTGAACAACTTGCTTTTGAGCAGCAAATGACCGAATCTTCAAACTGCCCTTTGTTCCTTTTAAGCAGAAAGGTCTTCTCCACTTACAAGTGAGAATGAACAATTTCAATGCCCAACCACTGTGCAACAAGGCCCTGATAACTGAGAAGTGCACACAACACCTGAACAGTGGGAAAGAACTGGAAAATACTTACGAAATTCTACCAAAGGGAGCAAATGCAGATTTTAGATCTTCTGTTGTTATTTCAGGACTTAAGTCACCCACAAACACATGGAAATGATCTGTGAAAAAGGTAATATAGGAACAATGAATGTATGAATTCAGGTAAAAAGTGAACATTTGTCATTTTATGAAGTTGCTCATTGGACAAGATTTGGGTATATATTCGAAAAAGTACTTAAAAATTAACAGTTTCATGGTGCATTTTTCTCTACAGCTAATGCATTCTCCCTCAAAACAAACACTTTAGCAACTAGTGTCTAGTGACAGCGACTACTAAACAAGTACATGAAACATACCTGACCAAGTGGCTGGTAACCCCTTTATGACTGCAGCTTCTCACTTTGGACAAACGTGAGGGAAGAGTACACTGTGCAGCAACCTTCAAGGCCACTTAGCAACCAACCCAACCACAGTTTGTTCGGCCTACTCAAAACACTGAGAACCGGATTTTCTGTGACCCAATAACTGCACTTACACAATGAATCCCAGATTTATTTTAAAATTGCATATATCCGAAATATTCTCAGTCCTGAGCATTTTGGATTTACAAGTCATCTAATCTCATTTAGAGTACTATTCAAGATCCAGATTTAAGAATTTACCAAGATCAGGCCTCAAAACTAAAATTATTCAATTAGTTCACACTAACAACTCCAAACAATATAGCCTCATCTTTGATACCAAATATTCAAAGCACTTTGAGACGTCGATAAGACGTGAAAAGCACTATATCAAATGCGAGGATTATTATTATATTATTATTCAAATCAAGCTGGAAAAATGGGATGAAAGAATCTCAAATCTGCCAAGTTCAATTGTATCCACATTATTCAGCGGTATAATAAATGGAAAATTTGACATTAATGTTGTAGGGTGCTCTAAACAGTGTGGAATGGTTAAGGAAGATATGGACCAGAAAACACCATAATACTTTACATCAAGCTCATATGTATTGAACTAACTAGACATACTAAGTGTCTGAATTGTTATACTTTCAATCAATCAAAACTTACATTTAGATAGCGCCTTTCACATTGAGAGGATGTCCCAAGACGCTGTACAGTCAGGTAGGGACAAGAGCACCTGGCCAACTCTGAAGTGACCAATTTGTTTTGAAAATAATTCGGAACTTCTATATGTCCATGGTCCATTAAAGGATTTTAATTTTAAATCACCAGAAAAACTAAGATGTTTACATGTACATAATTGATTCAATAAAAAAATCTCACATTTCCATAGGACTTCAATCATTTTACCATGAATTTTCAATAAAGAGATACAAGGACAGTCAAAATGGCCATCCTCTGGACCACAGAGCTCGTATGCACACTTTGTGCTGTAAACTAGAAGGTTTCTTTTTAACAAAAAGCTATTGACCTACTTCCATTTCTTGCCAGTTGGATCCCTGAAGCAAACATTTGTGTGATTTCCACCCCACATCTTCAATTAACCACATGCAGTTTAGTTTGATAACCGACTGTGAAACTTTCCACAAATGGCAAGTTACAATTCACGATAAATGCATTAAATATTTTTGAAATTGCTAAGAGTAGATAAGAGTTTATGAACTAGTTCGTACCAATTAGTAAGTGTTTTACTTTGCAGTTTGTATCCATTCGTAATTTGAAAATAGACACCACAAAAAACCCTCTTTCCAATAGGAACATCACATGTTAGTGCCACTGTATTGGCAGATGTAACCGATTCACTTTTGTAAATTGCCGGAAAACATATATATATATATATATATATATATATATATATATTTTAAATGTACTTACTAGTTGTATCTTTCTTCTGACTACTTGGTGTTGTTGCCCAGTTTACTTTGACTTCCTGAAAAGGAATTTAAAAGTGAATTTAAAATAGCATCTATTATTCTCCCCTTAAGAAATAAGTACAACCAAAAGAAATTGTTGATGAAATAAAAGATGGAAGGTAACTACAAAAGAAGATGCATATATGTTAACTTATTCAAAAGTAATTTCTTCAATAGGATTTACATTAAGGATATTTGCCTCCCACAGAATGTATAATTTTAGCTTTTTCAGTGAAACCTGGCTCCTTTTTCAGTTACGGAAAGTTTGAGCTAATTGTGGTCAGATAATGTATAATTAGGCATTCCTAAGTGTAACAGCTTGTACTCGCTGTTAATAAAGACTCTGAATAAAGCTTTCAGTGGACAGCTTGAAGGTTATGTAGATGAATACATTTAACATTGCTGAAATTACAGGCTTTACACCTTATTTAAGAGAAAAAAACTAAAATGTGCAGTTAAGAGAAAAAAACTAAACTGTGCAGAGTTCATGCTTCAACGTTATGACTTCGGCAATAAAATTAACTGTACAAATCTTCAGATTTCCCATTTTTAGTTAAATTTGTTGATTTTTGGCAGTGTCTGGCAAAGTAAGGTCTAACCTACCCCATCTAGCCTAATAATAATCTGTCGGGGCTGGTATCATTCTGTAAGCCGTACTCTTTCCATCATTGCTATATCTTCTTATAACGTGCAGACCAGAATTGGACACAATACTCCAAATCTAGTCTAACCAAGGAGTCGCATAAATTCAACACCATCTCAATTTTATATTTTAACCTTCTGAAAATAAACCCCAAGTCTCCATTGGCCTTTTTTTATTGCCTTATCCAGCTGTGTAGTTACTTTGAAATTTGTGGATCCCCAGATCTTTGTCTGGCAAGTTTCTCCAGCTGCAAATATTCTGCAAATGAAGAGTTTGGGATTACAGGGTTAATATGAGCCTCTGTGGTATTCCCAGTCGTCTGCTTCCTAAATCAGTCTGAACTGTTGATGACAGAGCCAGCACCTAGCCCATCAGCAGAACTTGGAAGGCACAGAACATTAAATGGAAATCTTCCCATTCAGCTCCCAGTCACCATTCAATCCAAAGCCCTTACAGGTAACACAATGAATATTATTGTTCCATAGAATTATCGAACGCACAACATAAATTATGTAGTCCAACTTGATATTCCAATCATAATAGGAAACATTTCCAGAACAAATCAACCTTTTTTTCCCAACAGAAGACTGGCACAAGTAAAAATGCATTTCAATTTTACATTTTGCTATCAACTGCTTTCCTCACTCACCCTTTAGATACGATAGCTTACCTTACCCATTATTTTACGGCCATTCATTGCAGCCAAAGCAGCTGCTGCATCCCGATGCTCATAGAACTCCACAAAGCAATAAGGATCATTGCTTGAGTGCTGCAAAACAGAAAATCCAACAGAAGAGTTCACCCTTCTGCCTGCGGTTTGCTGAGAAGAAAAATTCACGAAAACTTAGTACAAAGAAAATAAATACTTACAAATCTACATTATAGCCTTTACCTTTTATAGGCAATCTGTCCACAAAAAAAAATTCAAAATGAAATTACTGAACATTTATGATTTCTGAACATCTCTTTAATACTAGTAATACAGGGCTTCCCCCAGGTTTAAATAAAATTCATCAGTTTACGAGTTGAACTCTAAAATCATCAGGGAAAAATTGCTAACTTGTTGACTCCCACAACCAATGTTTGGTGTGCCAGTGAATATGAAGTATTAAACTTTTGCAGAGACCTGCCGCAATTTATTGACACTGATCTTTGCCGCCTGCAATCTGTAATCAGGAATGGAGCTGAAAGTATGTCTCGAGTGAAGGGGTTTATTTTTACCTGGGAAGAAGCTTTGTAAGACTGCCGCTACATGAACAGTAAACAAAATTCTAAAAAAAAGTAAAATCTAATTTACAAGCAAATATTGGATAAAATAGTAAATGAACAGAAAGGTGGAACAGGAAAGGATTCATCTCACCAAAAGGCCTATGGTCAGCTCACAAACCAACTCATAAATTCTAGTTCATGACTGTTTCTGATGAAAATCAGAAGAAAAAAAATTGGAAGTTCTATTAATTTTTAAAGACTAACGTTTTCCACTTTCCAAGTTGTGTCACATCCAGACAAAAGTCACTAACATGTTGGAATCTCTAGAATTAAACTGAACCTCAACATAAATGGATACATTTGGATAAATGGACCCACCAGAATGGTCAACATAGATCCTCAATAGTTTGATGCTCCATTGACTAAAACATTCCCAAGACTTCAAGGAAGAAATGTAAACAGTCACCAAATAAAAGAATGGCAATAAATGATTATATTTCATTTTTTTTTGCTGAAATCCACCAATTACTAAACTAGGTTAGCAATAAAAAGAAAATGGCGTAACAGCCTTTTCTTTGGAATATTTGCACACTAACATGCAAAACCTCCAGAAGTTTGATTGAAAAATTTTAACTACACATGGGACAATGCTCTTTACTATAACTGGACCAACAAAGCAGCACATGAACTACATATTTCTTAAGCATTGGGAATAGTTTGTGCATGGTTTGGTTTCAAGTGGAGCATTTTACACACCATTTAAAATTATCCTGGGACTATGTTGCTGTGCCCAGCTGCAAATAAGATTGGTCAGTGTCTGCTTTATAAACAGTACAAGGGAGATCTATTTGCTTTCTAAAATTTGGATTGTTGTTGTTGTTCCACGGGATTTTCAGCGTTATAAAATTAACACCACTCGCACATTTTCACTTTCGAAAACAACCAAATCCACAACCACATCCTCCAGCCAAGCACTGTAACCTTGACGACATGGCACTTTCCAGCATTCCAAATGAGCTAACTCCTCTAAAGTGCCATATGTAAAACGTAATAAACATTATCTATGTATCAGTGCTGCAATTGCATCAGCTAGCTCCTGGAAAATAAAACACAATTCAGCCGCATATGTAATTACGAGATGGAACGACTCAACTCTTTAAAGATTTATACAAATTGAGTCTCAAAATCACAGAATCTGAAAAAAGTCTGAACTTCTGATAATGCATCTGCAAAGTTATGATCAAGAGTAACACATTTCAAAATGGACAAAAAGTATAACAATATTTAATTTTATCGATCTAACTTAATTCAGGAAATCATAAATAATCCAATTATAGCAATTTGGAAATCCAATTTACAATGTGTCTGCTGGTTGAGTATATTATAAGATCATCACGAATGTGGTAAAGCTATAAATTTACAGAAAAGTAAGCATTAAAATGTGTGATGGTGTTTTGAGGTGGTAGAATGTAGCACCATCCATTACAGTGCAAAATGCTTAATATACTATATAGCATAGATGCTAAATTGTTTTGGAGAAAGTTTTTCAGGGGCTGAATGGTGGCTTGCTTACATATAGAGTGACAGGAAAAGTAGTTTATTTGGTATCACCAGAAACTCCCAAGCAATTGGCTTAAAAAGCAATGCTTGAGCATTCCCTCGCATTAGGTAGTATGATTTCCAGGGAGAAAATAGGGGGGATACGCACCATCACACAAACTACTGTCTTTCTTCCCCAGTGATCATATCTGCCTTGTTCACACTGAGAATGTTCCCTAATTGAAACCATCTGCTACAGTCTAGGGTGAGATAGTTCTGACATTGTAGAAATCAACTATATAAATTTTAATTATCCCCAGGACAAAGAATGCAAGTTCAAAGTTTTGCTCCTTGGGGAAGAACACACTGTAAATATGCGCAGCTGCTCTGCCGAGGATATAGCTGGCATTTCTTGCAGTGCATAATTCAAAACTCTGAAGACTAGCAAGAACCTTTGTATGAGAGGCAGTTTGAAAGCAATATGTATGGCTTGGACTGTTATTTCAAGGTTTCAGAATCATCCAGTTATCCAAAAATTGTATCCTAAACTCCAAAACGGAAAAACTATTTCAAGATACATTGCTACTTCAAAACTGGTCTTTGTGAGACATTTAATATTTCATCGAGGAAAACAACCTTAGGGCAAAAGTGCACACCACGTTTATTCTGATTCAGAGTATATGTTTAACAGTTGGGTTCTTACCTCTGTAATCATTTTACAACTTTTGCATGGACCAATCTGACTAAAAAGTTGAAGTATAAGGGCTTCCGTCACATCTCTAGAGAGATTACCTACGTAGCTGAAAACAATTACAAATCAGAAAGTCATTATTTGCAAGAAGCAACTTCCACACAAATGTTAACTTAAATCTTTCATCCAAAATGGATTACACATCTTTTCTATATATAGTTAATTCAGTACAGACATTTGTCAAGACTAATATTTTCATCAGTCATCCCAGTTACTGTTTGTAATATAAAAAGCAAAGGATGAAAATTCTCAAGAGATGCTATCAAATTGCTGCCCAATTTAGTATGACAAATTCACTCTTTTAGAATAGATAGTTTCGCACTAACAAATTGGCTGAAAAACAGCACAACCATAAAAGAATGATGAGTTGAAAGTTATTGAAGTTCATCCCTCTCAAAAAATAATAAACTTCAGGAAAATTTTAAAATCATAAGCAGACACAAATGCATCCAGCAAGAAGCAAATTCATTTTATCATACCTCAAACAAGCTAAGTTTCACCCCCTCCCATGTCTTTATCCCTCTATTTATTTTGTCAAACACAGATTAGATAAATTTTTAAAGGAAATAATATTTTGGGATATAGTATCTAGTAGGGTCCGCCGATATGGAAAATTTTCCGATTAGATATATCGATGGGCTCATATCGAGATATACCAAAATATCGATATTTCCAGTTTTTTCGTACTGCGCAGGCGCGCGCGCATTCGGAATGCGCGCGCATGCCCGGTGCGCGCGCATTCGGGGCCTATCTTCTCAGGAGGTAAATATCTTTCTCTCTCTGTGTCTCTCACTCTCTCCATCTCTGTGTTTTTCTGTCTGTGTGTCTCTATGTCTGTCTCCCTCTCTCCCCTCTCACATCCCCCCCATCTCTATCTATCTGTATATTATCACATCCACCCCTCTCTCACGTCTCTCCCCCCCCCCAGCCGTCTCTCTACCCCTCTCCCCCCCAGCTGTCTATCTTCCCCTCCCTCCAGCCGTCTCTCTCCCCATCTCCCCCCCCCCCCCAGCCGACTCTCTCTCGCACCCCTCACCCCCGTCGTCTCCTTTCCCCCCCCCCAGCCGTCTCTCCCCACCCTACCCCCCCAGCCGTCTCTCTCACCCCCCCCCAGCCGTCTCTCTCCCCCTCACCCCCAGCCATCTCTCTCACCCCACAGTCCTTGCATACGTGTATATTGTATTCGAGGACTGTGAATACAATATGGCGGCTTTGCACCTCGGTCTGTGCATTGTGTATAGAGATGAGCATTCTGGGTCTTGTAGTTCAGTGTGCTCGCATCCCGATTTTTTACCTCGATATATTGTTTTTTCGATATATCGATTTTTTAAAATGTCTATATCGGCATATTGATATGAAAATTATATCGGGTTTTATCGATATATCGCCGGACCCTAGTATCTGGGTAGTTCGGGACATATGTGCATGCGGGCGCAAGGAAGTTGAACTAGATGGACCTTGCTATTTTTGCATCTAACATTTCTTATGTCTGCTTAAACACGGTTTGCATACTAGCAGCAATAGCTCAGAATTCTGATCAGTCTTGTATGCAAATTATGTTGAAATATTGTTTAAACTGTTAAAAATGAACATTGCTTCTTTTTGCCTTTGAAAAGGGCAGAATCATATCGAGGTATAATTCTACTTAACCTGCCACCATCACCCAAGTGCTTTACGCATAAGTCTGGACAGTGTTGATAGGCGACTTAATTGTGGTTGCACCCAAGCTTGATCATGTACCTCACGTGACAGCTGCACATGATTGGTTTAGAGAAAGGTACACATCACATTCAGCAATTACGAGCCAATTTGTTTCCTTGTTGTTGAGCCAATTCTAGCCTCTTCACCCTGACTTGCCCCACTTAGAGAAAAATCAAACCGTACAGCTCAGTTTTACTTAAGGTAGTACCTATCGGGTGAGCCCCCAAGGGAGTTTCAAACAAACAACTTATCCTTTGTGCTGTCTTCCCTTGGCGACTTTCTGTATTATGATTTTTTTTCAATCTATTCAATTAAAAATAATGTATGCACTGACAATCGCAAAAGAAAATCAATACTTTGGTAATTCACTGAAGGTTTTGATTAAATTCTAAAACAACAGTGAACAATTTGCAGTTGAAGAATGTTAAAAGATGATATTTAACTTTAAAAAAATATTTTTAAAATGATTAATTAACTAAAGGGGCTAATAACTCATTGGAACATCCTGGCCTATTCAGTCTTGTAATGCAACTTTGCAAGTGGTTGTTCATCATTGTTAAGGCAATCACATAGCAACGGGTCTTTTGTAATATGCCTCGTCACAATACAGAAGTTAACAGATTAATTGTGGAATGCTTTATTTTAATAATAACTCCACCCTCAGTTAAATAATTATCAAAAAAAACTATAATGAGCAGTACAATGCAGAAATGTTTCACTGCTCTATTTGGCTCAACACAAGCTAAATAAGTGGAATTATCTATGATATAATTGGTTTCCTATAGCAATACTATATAGCTCAACGTTGGTTATTATCACAAAAATATTTTGTGTTCTCCATTATAATTTTCAGCAGGAACCACTGTGATCAGTAAAGACTAAGAATGACATAACTCCGCTCTGGATTATGCTCAGAATTCGGGGAAGGAGGCATACCAGTTGAAGCTGCCATGGAAGGGGAAAGTATGAAACATAAAAGCCAATTAAGATACCAGGATAGAACAGACAGGAACATTCCAAATCGAATTGAAGTGACTACGTATTGAAATAACTAAATGTATTCTGTTGACCGGATATGTTGCAATTGTTGCCACTGTAGCTCAGCCCATCTGGTTTGGTTTACTTTTTCTCTCTACTGTAGGGTACTAAGTACTGGTATGGTTCAAATAACATCATGTCACTGAAAGCTTATGACACCAGCTTGCTCACAAATAAATAACTTTTTTTAGGTTAAAATTATGACAGCTGGGCCCAATGTGTTGTAAAATAACCCCTTGCAAACAGTGACAAATGCAGTCTTATTATAATTATTAAAAGAATTTCCAACTAGTAAAAAAATTAACTTTTCTGATCACAGTAAAAGCAAAAATGAATGATTTGAATAAATGTTTCATTATTTAATCCCCAAAGATATCCTTTTATGATGGAAATCCCAATGGCAAACATTTCTCGTGCAGTGAGCCAAAAGAGGGCAAACAAAAAAAAATCAAGCTTTGTTATGGATAAGACATATCAGCATTTTTGGTGATGAACTTAACTGAATGGAAGTTTACTTTGTAGTTTCAGGTACTATTCATTTTATATTACTTAGTTATTCCAAAATTCGAATTTACAGGAGAAAAGAGCCAAAGATTTGCATCACTCAATGTTCAGGAAAACATTTTCTACTTTAGAACCCAGAACAGCTTCAAAGTCTAGATGTCCAAATTCTCTCTTTCTAGTAAATACCGGTACACTTGTACTGAATAATGAATACCCAATGATTACCATTCAATAACATCCAAGGAAAAGGGGTGTCAAATGACTTCACAAACCATGTGATGATCTAGTCATTTATAAGCACCTGACCCCACGATGAAACGACAGCCTAGTTACTCCTACAGGATTATTTCTAAAATAAATATAGGCGATCATAGATAGTTTTATACAATCATTAATGGACATTTGACCAGTAGAGCATCCACATGCCCGACTTTATCCTCCGTTAGGGATATAAACTTTTTACCGGGAAATGCATAAGGCACAAATTTTAAAGTTCAAATATTAATATTTAAAATATTTAACATTTCAATTGGGGCTCTGAAACTTTTAACGCTATTTGAAACGGTACTTATTAAAGGGGAAAAAGACCGTTAAATTGCCTGCTTCTTAATTATTATTATTATCATTGTAATCGACATAAATATGACAAAAGGCTTCCCACGTACAGCAAACAATACGAACAAGCAGACAGACAGCAAAACGTGGTAGGAGTGTGTGGGAACCCTAAAAAAAAATCACATATCGAGCTTTGCTAAATTGACCCCAAAAAAAACACGAAACCGCTCGAAGTAATCTTTTTTTAAAAAATTACGCCGACTCCCCCATTTATTTCACTGGCATTTAAATGCGGGAAAGAAAGAAATACGAGGGGACACACACACAAAAATACACACACATACACACGAATAAAATCCCAGTTTTAACCGGTTTTATTTTTTTTTAAAAAGCTGCCCGCCTCGACGTATATATAAATAAATAAGGCAAAATCTGAAGCTGCCATACTTTTTTCCCCTCCACCCTAACCCCACCACAGCGCTGGCTGCCTCCATTTAAATAAAACTGGAGGATTTTGAAAGCAGATGGATCAGAAACAAATTTAAAAAAAACCTAAGTTTATTTTTGCTTATTCTTCTTCATAATTATTCTGCAAGAAATCTTCCTCTATTCCCTCCCTCCCTCCCCACCCCCACAACGCCGACCCTGGAAAGGAAGGGAGGGAGAGTGTGATGCGTGTACAGAGATGGCGATTTATTTATTTAACAGAGAGAGAGAGAGAGGGAAGGAAAGAAAGCGCAGAGAGAAAAAAAAACATCTCGGGTCCCAACACACACATACACACTCCCTTTCTGTCTCAAGAACCATTATTCCCAACTCCCCCCCCCCCCCCCCCCCCGCCCCTCACAAAAAAATAAGATTGGAAAGAAAATAATTTAAAATATAAATATAATATCAGAGTTAAAGACAGCGAGAGGGGAGGGAAAAAGAGGGGGGGGGGGGGGGGATTCTGGAAATCAATCGATGGCCGCCCGCCAAAGCCTAGGTAGGCCTAGGCTTTGAGCGAGGCCCGAGCCTCGGTCTCTCACTCTCTCCGTCCCCTCTCTCTCCTGATGGGGGAGGGGGAACTGGCGACGGCGACAATCACTCAGCAAAAATGGACGCTTTCTTTTTCTCTCTCTAAAAAAAACGTCGAAGTGGCGGTTCTCTCTCTGTTTTTTCTCTCTCTCTCTCTCACACTCGATCTCTCCCCTCACACACACACAGACCACTACTCACAGAGTGCGGGGATATGAATCGTCGTCCATGTCCGAGCCGCGACCGTTTTGCTAAAAAAAAATGCTTCCGACTTGATTTTCTTTCCTTGGCTTTTCACTTCTGGCTTCTCTCTCTCTTCCTCTTGTTCTCTTTTTTTCACTCACATACACACAAAACACCCCCCCCCAGGTTCCCCGTCGCCACACACAAAAAAAAGATGGCGGATGGAGGGAGGGAAAGAGACCGGTGAGTCACGGGCAGGCGGGACGGCCTCGTTCGCATGCGCAGTCGCCTCAACTCACAGCCCTTGACTGACACACGGAC
This sequence comes from Hydrolagus colliei, assembly GCA_035084275.1. Taxonomy (NCBI): domain Eukaryota; kingdom Metazoa; phylum Chordata; class Chondrichthyes; order Chimaeriformes; family Chimaeridae; genus Hydrolagus; species Hydrolagus colliei. Next base: position 1,165,287 of record CM068748.1, read on the forward strand.
AGCCCCGCCCCCCCGCCATCCTGGTTTTACGCATGCGCCATGAGTTCTCCCGCCCACGTGACTGACACACGCACGCGCGTAGGGAGCCCGTGCGCCGTCTGTTCAACCACACACGTGACTGGCACACAAAGAGCCCCTCCCCCTCCCACCAGCTCAGCCTCACGCATGCGCCGTCAGTTCACCCACACACGTGACTGGCACACAGAGAGTCCTCCCACTGCGGCCCAACCAGCCACCCCACAACAACAACAACAATAACATACAGTCCTTGAGTCCCGCAGCTCTCTCTCGCCCTCACGAGCGAGAGATCTGGGTTCGATGCCCAATAAGTCAGCTTAGGGCGAAACCTTGGCCAAATTTCTTCACTCCACACACACGGCTGATATTAATCCTATGTAATAATCCTATATTTTATACTGTTATAAAAATAATAATAAATTGGTTATTTCAATCCCCGACTGTTTGTGGGGGACGCTGCTGTGCGCAATTGGCTCCCGCGTTTCGCTCAGAAATATACAGTCAATTCATTTTACAGTATATTCTGTGAAGCGCTTGCAGACGTCTAGAAGATGTGAAAAGGATTATATCAACAAGAACAGCAACAAAATGACGTTTGTGTAGCGCCTTTCATGTCAGGAGGATGTCCCAAGGCGCTGGACAGACAGTGTTTCGGATCCGAGCTGGAGTCGGGATCGGGGAGAGTGGAGGGAAAGAGAGGGGAAGGAGGTTGATTGAAAGCATGGTTGGTCAAAGAAGACGGGCTTGAGGAGGGTCTTGAAGGAGACGTGGGATGGGGCGAGACGGAGGGACTGCGGGATGGAGTTCCAGAGGGTGGGGGCAGAGTGCCTGAAAGTGGGGGATGCCATGAAGCAGGCTGGAGCCCGCCATCATAAAGCCACCCCCAAAAGCAGCAGCATTTTCCCATCCTTTACATATTTACAGTTCTATTACTGCTTACAATCCCATGCCGTCATCACCTTTGCACCAAACTATACTGTATGTTAGATGTCAGTTACATTCCTTAGGCCAAGTATAAGAATCAAAGTATTTATAAATGTTTAGAATCACTTACATATTTATTTGAAGGTGAAGTCCACCACCTTTCCTTCTGAACAAAGAATTCCGTAACCAAACTGTAAAAATCACTGGTCTTGCTGCCCTGTAGTTTTAAAAGCCTTACCTTTCCAATTAACTTCATTCAATTCAGAATGATAATGGCTTATTGTCTGTACAAGACATCAATGTGAGTTCCAGCTCGTCGGTGCAGCCCTAGGCATGTGTCGCTTCACTACTTCATCAAGAACCCTCGTGCGTTCGGTAGATTTGTTGAAAAATTAAACAAATCTCTCTACTGTTTTAAAATATATTTTACATTCGGGGATGAGTTTTGCGGACAGAGAAAGAACATATAAGAACATAAGAATTACGAGCAGGAGTGGCCATTCAGCCCCTCAAGCCCGCACCACCATTCAACAAGATCATGGCTGATCTATTCTAGCTCCATCTACCTGCCTTATCACCAAATCCCTTAATCGCTTTATCCATAAGAAATCTATCAATTTCAGTCTTGATTATGTTCAAGGACTAAGCATCCACAGCCCTTTGGGGTACAGAATTCCATAAATTCACTATGAAGAATTTTTTTCTCAACTCAGTGCGAAAGGGCTGACCCCTAATCTTCAGACAGTGACCCCTGGTTACAGTTTCTCCAACCAGGGGAAACAGTCTCCCACTATCTATTCGGTCTTGCCCCTTAATAATCTTATAGGTTTCTATAAGATCACCTCTAATTCTTCTATATTCTAGAGAATATAGGCCTAGATTACTCAACCTATCCTCATAACTCATTCCCTTCATCCCAGGAACCAATCTAGTGAATCACTGAATCTACATTGTACCCCCTCCAAGGCGAGCACATCCTTTCTTAAATAAGGAGAACAAAACTGCACACAGTATTCCAGGTGCGGTCTCATCAGTGCCCTATACAGCTGCAGCAAGACTTCCCTGCTATCATATTCTAACTCTTTTATAATGGACGCCAACATACCGTTAGCCTTCCTAACTGCTTGCTGTACCTGCAAACTAACTTTTTGTGACTGGTGTACAAGGACACCCAAGTCCCTCTGAACGCTAACACTATTTAATCTCTCCCCTTCTAAAGAATAATCTGCTCTCCTGTTTTTACCCCCTAGGTGGATGACTTCACACTTCCCTACATTATATTTCAACTGCCACCTACCTGCCCATTCAGCTGGCCTATCTATATTGCATTGCATTTTTTAAATGTCATCCTTGGTGTTCACTCTCCCTCCAAATTTAGTGTCATCCGCGAATTTGGATATTTTGACGTTTGCGATCTTCCAATCCATGGGAACCATTCTAGAATCCAAGGAAATTTGGAAGATCAGATACAAGGCCTCCACTATCTCATGAGCCACCTCTTTTAAGACCCTAGGATGCAAACCATTGTGTCCAGGGGACTTGTCACTTTTCAGTACCGACAATTTCCCTCGCACCAATTCCCTACTAATGTAAATTACCCTGAATTGCTCTATCATTAGCCCCTTGGTTCATCTGTAATTTCGGCAGATTTTTTGTGTCTTCTAAGGTGAAGACCATATTCACCTTGTGAGTGTAACAGTGTGTCAATGTCGCTGCTAGGGCCTTTTTCTTTTACTTTGGCCTGAACTCCATTTAGTTCTGATGCCATGACAGAGGCTCCATCAGAGGTCTGAGCTACCAGCTTTTGAACGCAGTTGTATTTTCCCAGGGCCCCCAAAACATACTCTGACAAAGCCACTGCTCCTCTGTCACTGCTCACATCATCAAATCCCACAAATGCTTCCTTCACTTCACTGTTCAGCACGTACCGTAAAACCATAGAGGCCTGAGCTTTGTTACTAATGTCAGTCGACTCGTCTACTTTAATGGCAACAAGTAGTGCTTGAGAAATCTCTTCTTTGATTATATTTCTTATAACTTCCCCGATTTGCTTCAATCAAATCGTTTTGTATTCTGTCAGACAGACCAGAAAATACCGAGGACGACTGCAAATGTGTGGCTAACTTCTCACCGTAGCTAGCAGTGAGGTGTATTAGCTCTATATAATTACCACGATTAACAGAACAGCTCCTCTCATCATTACCGCGGAAAGTGAGCTCCTGTCTGATTAGATTGCAAGTGGCATCTATCAGCCTTTTCAAAGTCTCCTGGTTTTCTTTGATTATTTTTTTACTGTGCTGTTCAGTATGGATCTTTTGCTGTTCATTTAGAGCCAAATCTACTCGTGTATTTCCAAAGGTTTTCAGTGCTATCTGGCTTTAGATGTGAGAGACAGATTTCTCATGTTTACTGAGAGCAGTTGGCAGGTTGTTAAGGTCACTGTACTGCTATACTGGGATTCCTCAATTAACGCCGGGGATGTGTTCTTGAAAAGTGCGACTTTAATTGAAGCAAAACCTAAATGAGCTAAATGACCATAGGCCCTAATGGCATAAATAGGGTTTACGTTCCTTCGGTATATTTCTGGCCTAAATTTTCTGAAACTAATATTAAATACAGACCAAGAACAACACAACGAGTATTGAAAATTAGAATAAATGTTTAATAAATATATAAATAAGGTAAAAATACAATTAAGAGAACACTTCTATGGTTGATGTGGTCAGTGGGCGGGTGTGGCGGGAGGTGGTGGGGGGGGGGGGGGGGTGGAGTCATTCAGATGGAGGGATGAGATTACCAGATAGGACCCTCCCTCCCGGCGACACCAAACAGCCGATCGCTGGCACGCGTTTGCGCCTTCGTACGTTTTTTTTTAAAAAAAACTTGTCGAAATGTATGAATGAGCAAACACGCGCCTGCGATCAACTTCGCTCCCCCATTACCCCCAGTCCTTGCCACTGACTCCCTTTCTCCGAGAGGATCGATTTTAAGATCCTCACCCTGGTTTTCAAATCCCTCCTCTCCTGCACCCCCCCCTATCTCTCTGACCTCCTCTCTCCCCAGACCAGCTCCCCCTGCCTTCACTCCACCAGGTCTGGCCTCCTCCCTGTCCCCCCGAATCCTCCGCTCCACCCTCGGCGGCCATACCTTCAGGCACTACGCCCCGAGGCTCTGGAATTCCCTCCCTCACTCCCTTCCCCTCGCCCGCCCCCTCTCTTCCCAGTTTCAGGTCACAGCTAAAGACCTTTCTCTTCGACCGCGCCTTCGGTCACCTTTCTCCCCCTGCCCCTGGCTCGGTCCCGCTATTGTGACGCGCTCCGAAATGCCGTCCAGCGTGGAGGGCGCTATATAAAATCGAAGTTGTTGTTGATGTTATTGTTGTTGTTGTTGTTGAGGGGCCTCTGGTAATCTCTGGTAAATCTCGGCTGTTCGCCTGGTCAGCATGGTTGTACAACCAGCCTCTCCTTGGCCCTCAAGCTCTCTCTCCAATTCTACAACTACTGTACGTTCTGACTGTTTTTAAAATGTAAGTATAGGCCACGTCGCTCGCTCTCTTTCCACCAGTAACTGGTTCTCCCTCCAAGGCACTCGCTCTAGTGGTTGTAGTTTTTTGGGGGGGCCTTTCCCTTTGGATTTGTTTGGTTTAAAAGCCTACATTTCCCACAATCGTCCTCGGGGCTGACAATGTTACATGACTCCAAAGCCTGCTGACGTCTATTTTGTGCATTCGCATATAGGGCCTTTCAAATCTGGACACCTCACAGTACTTCAATAGGTGACTGGGAGGCCTGAGTGGTGGTGGGGAGGGCGGGGGTGGAGACCGAGACCTAGTCGGAAAGAAAGGTTTTAATGATAAAAAATAATAATCACAATTCTTGCATTTGATATAGCACCCTATCCCGTCTTCGAAACGTCTCAAAGAGCTTCACTGAAAAGTGAACTGACTGTATATCTTGTGGGGGAAACGTGGCAGCCAATGGCGCACAGCAGTGTCCCCCACAAACAGTCGTGGGTTGAATTGACCAAATGATTATTGATTTCTTGAGGGATTATTATCAAGCGTGTGGAGTAAGGAAATTTTCCCAAGATTTTGCCCGACTGGGAATTGAACCCAGGTCTCCCGGCTTGATAGGCGAGCGAGCGCTCCAACCACTGAGCTACAGGACTCTTAATGTCTATTTGAAACTAAGTAAAAATGAGAAGCGAGGTATTAATATCAGATTGGGTTCAACTGAGTGTTCCAAAATAAACATCTGTGTTATTTTATCAGAGCTTTTTTATTCTTATTTGGAGTTTGGACAGTGTCGCAATCTAGCTGAAAAACAGTACGTATTAATTTCCTAGCTTGTAGCTGAATGAAACCTTCCTTCCGTGCTGGGATACACACAGTATTAATAACTCAGTGAAAGCAAAAAATACTGCAGATGCCGGAAATCTGAAACAAAAACAGAAGCGACTGGCAACACTCAGCAGGTCAGGCAGCATCTGTGGAGAGAGGGAAAGTGAGTCAATGTTTCGGGTCCATGGCCCTTCGTCAAGAATGAATTACCTAGTAACCGGAACCGAATTGGTTTAACAGGGAATCATCCAATAATCTATACAATATTTTTTTTTAAATTAAAATAATCTCTGCTCTAATTGCTTAAGACCTTCCTTTTTGTCCATAAAATATACAGTCACCGCACTTTACTTATTACTCTGTGAGGCGCTTTGAGGTGTGTCGAAGACGTGATAAGGCGCTGTATCAATTGCAAGGATTATTATTATTATTTATTGAAATAAAGGATCTCCGTTCAGTTGCATAATCACAATCACTGTCCTGACCAGCTTCGCATTCCATATTCCATATTTTCCCCCTGACATCCCCATTTGCTCATCCGCTAAATATCTTAAACTGATGCCCTCAAGTTGTTGTTGTTGTCCATAAAGTATACAGTCACTACACTTTACAGTATACTCCGTGAAGCGCTTTCAGATAACCCGCCATAGCTATTGACTCTCCGACACCATGTCCTTGGGCACGTTTCCTTACTCCACACAAAAGCCTGATAATAATCCCTCCCCCCAAAAAAAATTGGTCACTTCAATCCAAGGCTGTTTGTGGGGGACACTGCCGTGCGCAATCGGCTGCCGGTTTCGCCCACAAATATCCAGTCAATTGGCTTTACGGTACATCCCGTGAAGCGCTTTAAGACGTCTAGAAGACTTGAAAAGCGCCGAGGTCGAATGCAAGGATTACTATTATTATGATGTATTTAATGTGAGTCTAACGTTGCCCTCTGGTGGACAGTTCATGCCTTCAAAAATAAACAAGAAACAAAATGGTGGAATCCCTCCTCCCCCCCCCCCAAAAAAAAAAACAACACAGACTTGTCAATAAATTCTTCTGGATGAGAATTAGGTCAACAACAACAAAAGATATACGTATATATATATATTACCATTTTCCTATCTCATCGCACTAACTCAAGGAGCATGTCTGGCACTGTGTGCACAGTTACCTGGATCTGCAAAGGCATTCATCCAAAGTCGTGACACTGCGCGGCATCTTTCAACGATAATAATAATGATAATAATAATAATCCTGGTATGTGCTACAGCGCCTTACCACGTCTTCGAGGCGGCTCGAGACGCGTCACGGAAAAAAACAAACGTCAAGTGAATTTATTTTGCGCACGAAACCCGACTGTCAATTGCGTACAGCAGTGTCCCACAAACATGTCATCATATAATAAGAAATGACCCTTGCGTTTGATATGGCGCTTTTCACATCGTATCGACGTCTCAAAGCGCTTCACAGAACACACACTGTAAAGCGAACTGACCGTATATTTGTGGGCGAAACGCGGCAGCCGATTGCGCACAGCAGCGTCCCGACCCACAAACAGCCGTGGATTGAAATGACCGATTTTTTTTATTATTGTGGGGTTTTTTGGACGGATTATTATTAGGTTGTGTGTGTGAGAGGAGTAAGGAAACTTGCCCAAGGTTTCGCTCTGACCTGCCTGGATTCAAAACACAGGTCTCACTGTAAGGCGAGCGCTCTAACCCACTGAGCTACAGAACTCGTGGATTGAGTGACCAAATTATTATTATTACTGCATTATTATTTTTGAAAGGAAGGATCTTCTTAAAGTTTACCAGAAAATAAATGGTTAACCCCACAAGGCATCAAAATGTGCTGGAAGGGAATAAGCAAATTTGCATTTGAATAATTATTTCTGGTGGCAGGAAATAACACCAGCAAAATCAGCTGGAGCAGCATAGTCTTCGTGGACTGAATTATTACTCGGCTTTAATTTCTATGCATTATTCAAGCCCTGAGATGCTCACTTTTCTCTCTTGTTTTTTTAAATATACCACACCGAGAGTATAAAAAGATTTATTGGGTTATTTCAGGAATTTAATTTTTTTTAAATCTCAGAACGTGTTTAACAAGCTCATCTACATTTTATTTTTGCACCATTTCAAATGTAAGACTCATTTACACGCCTGTGAAACGTAGCGCTGTTATTCCACTGAATAATTGAACAATTTCTCCTTGTGTACCTTTCTTTCCCACCCCCACCCCCTGATGTCCAATCCATTTTATACACAGGTCAGTTTAGCAGGTGACGACAGCCTGGGTAAATGTCTAGTGAGCTGAGGAGGTTAATAATAATAATCAAACAATAATAAATAATAATAATCCTTGCCTTTGATCTTGCGTTTTTGAGTCAAACCCGGGTCTCTCTCGGTGGTTGCCTCTAACCACTGAGCTGCAGGATTCCACTAAGAAGTTAAGACGTTAATGCACATTCCTACGTCAGAAAACACACAAATGATTAAGTGCTCTGTGAGTGTTATTAAACAGATGTGGATCTTGTCTACCAAGAGATGAAATGCCTTTTGTTGAATAGCATTTGGACTGGGTTCTATGTGTCTTTGAACCTGCCTCACACATACACAGAATTATATATATCTCTCTCTCTCTCTCTCTCTATATATATATATATATACATAAAGGCTCCGTAACTCTAGCCATCCAATCTCCTCCGTCTGTGGCTGGATTCAGTCACAAACACATTGGGGCCTGTCAAATGCCAAACATTGACACTAACAATCGTCTCATTAAGTGTTTCGAATACAATAAACATGTTACGAAAAGGGCTCTTAATTGGGGTTTGGAGCGAGGCAAATGCTGTTGACTCACTTAACATCTATCACTGCTGAACTCTTTTCTGAAGCATCCATTTCCTTCCCTTGCCCCAAAAACACAGCACTTCCAAAATGTCCCAATCGTCTCACTAGAACAAGCTGACTGAATAATTGAGGACACTATCCATCCCTTCTAAAATCAAGGGCTGGAAATATTCGCAGAGGCAGACAATACAATACAATTCTTTCTTTCCGTTGAAACATTTTGTTCACGAACATTGTACAGACTGTAGTTACAATTTCACTCTTTCCACGAGCCTTTCATCTTCAAATGTTTTACAAGCAAAGTTCGTCAAACGCACGCTCGGAGTCCGAGAAAACCATACCCACAGAAAAGAGTGAGAGAGAGAGAGAGAGAGAGAGAGACGTCATCCATGTACATATGAGTTTCTTTTGCATATTTGGTGGCATATGGTGGCCTCCCTCCCTCCCTCCCTCCCTCCCTCCCTCCCTCCCTCCCTCCCTCCCTCCCTCCCTCCCTCCCTCCCTCCCTCCCTCCCTCCCTCCCTCCCTCCCTCCCTCCCTCCCTCCCTCCCTCCCTCCCTCCCTCCCTCCCTCCCTCCCTCCCTCCCTCCGTGGGGACCGGGGTAATCGTGGTACAAAGTTTGGTGCAGGTGAGAATGTGGGCAGTGGAGTTTTGGATGAGCTGAGTTTTAACCCAGTACATCGACTTGAAGGTACATCCAGATCTTCAGTTTCCTTCAAGATCTCACTCCCCTCCCTCTTGCGGTCTATTCTCTTCCCTGCAACCTGCGCACGTTCCTCTCTCCCTCTGCTCTGCCATTATAATAAACAATAATAATAATCCTTGCTTGTGATGTAGCGCTTTTCACACCTTCTCGACGTCTCAAAGCGCTTCACAGAATAGACTGTGAAGTGAATAGACCGTATATTTGTGGACGAAACGCGGCAGCCGATTGCGCACAGCAGCGTCCTCCCCCCCCCCCACAAACAGTCGTGGATTGAAATGACCAATTTTTAATTATTGTGGGGGGGTTTTTGGACGGATTATTACTGGTGGCCGAGCCTTTGTCACTGTGTGAATTGACCGTATGTTTTGTGGGCGAAGTGGTCTTTTACTTTCCTTTTCATTCCTTCTTGCACGGGTGTATTTGTTAAGACCTTTGAGATGTTCTCCCGCGTGAAAGGTGAGATAAAATGCTATTTGCTTTTTGTTAACAGGTGGGTCAGCGAGATACGACCCAAGGTCATATGACTGGCGTAACTAGAGAAACCTTTCCCAACGTCTGGCACAGAGGAAATATCTGCTGCAATCGCAAAGCACTATAAGGAGCAATCCTCAAGAACTCTCTGTGTTTCATCCACCTGAATATCACCCCATAGAAAAAATAATATCCTCAACTGTTTTGAATAATAATACTGTAATATTAATTTTATGTGATATACTGTAGCCCCTTTCATATCAGGAGGTGGTTTCAAAGCCCTTCACAGGATATACTGTAAAGTGTAGAGACTATAATAATAATAATCCTTGCATTTTGAAATAGCACTTTTCACGTCTTCTAGACTGTGTCTCAAAGCGCTTCACAGAATGTACTGTAAAGTGAATTGACTGTCTATTTGTGGGCGAAACGCGGCAGCCAATTGCGCACAGCAGCGTCCCCCACAAACAGCCGTGGATTGAAATGACTAATTTTTTTATTACTGTGGTTTCTCTGTAGGGATTATTATTAGGTGTGTGTCTGTGTGTGGAGTAAGGAAACTTGCCCAAGGTTTCGCCCTGACCTGGCTGGATTCGAACACAGGTCTCACGCTTGTAAGGCGAGCGCTCTAACCACTGAGCTGCAGGAGCTCCACACTATGCGTTTTGTAGGTGAATATATCAATAAACTTGCCTCATGCACAATAACTCCCCCAAGCGCTCACTAAGTGAATAACTACAGTATACGTATATTTTTATAGACTGTACATGTAATTTTTTGAGAATTTGTGAGATGCCCACGATACCTGGATAAAATACCGTCTCTTTTTGAACAGGGTCAAAGGATATTAAACAACAACAACATGATACTTGTACAGCGCCTTTCACGTCAGGAGGACATCCCAAGGCGCTGGACAGTCACTGTCTCGGACTGATCACGACATTAAGATCATGGCTGATCTTCTAACCTAACTCTGATTGCCTGCCCTATCCCCATATCCCCGAATCCCTCTATTTTTCAAAAATCTATCAGTCTCAGCCTTGAAAATATTCAAGGACTGAGCATCTACAGCCTTCTGGGGGGTAGTGAATTCCATAAATTCACTACCCTCTGAGTGAAAAAATGTTTCCTCAACTCTGTTCTAATAAGGCTGACCCTTCATTTTAATTTCCGTCTTCCGGCGCTTATTCGTGACGCACGTGGAAAGCCATCCGCCCAACGGACCGTCGCGAAGAACAGTTATTTCTTAAGAATCGGCTTCCGAGATGTCGTTTGGGAAAATCCACCATATATGGTCGCGCAGTCCTGGATTTGAAAAACGACACTCTCCCGAACATCCCCATTTACATTCTCCTTTCGCTTCTACTGAACAGTCCTTGGCTGCCCCTTGAAACTTTATTTTTTTGGCACCATATTAGGAATTCGCAAGTGGTCGGTCGAGTTGAGCTAAAAGGGGGGGCAAGTTCGATTCGGTTCGATGCGATTTTAACGGGATCAGAACGAAAGGGAAAAAATATATATATACACACTCATGGTTAATGAATTATAATGTGGTTTGGGGGGTGGGGGGTGGTGGGGGTGTGGGGGGGTGTGGATGAGTAAAAGGCGAAGCCAGTAACAACAACAATAAAAAATAGGTTCATCTAGTTTTCCCAGTAACTGGCTCAGTATGTATCCACTAATAGTTGATGAGTCAAAGCAAGGTGGGTGGTGGTGATGTGTTGCAAGTCAAGCAATCTCCACAGAGCAATAAGCAGAGCAGGGTTAATTAGACAGAATATTCCAGTCTCAGTCTAGGAGGGTGATTTGGTTTTTATTGCTCATCTCTCCCCACCCCTGCACTTACCCAGATCACATTCGAGATACTTCTAGTCCAATCCACCAACCCTCCCTCCCTCTCCTGCTTGTGTTATTTTGCTCTCTGTCTCTGCCTCTCTCCTCCACCCCTCCCAACGTCACACTATATATTGCAGGGCAGTGATTGCAGTTGCCGCTAATGTCTCATTTCACTTCACCAAGCTTTGGCACGATGAAGCTTACTCCAAACCCAATGGCCAGAAGCAGCACAGACACTTTGCCTCCAGGCTGGGAAATTAAGATTGATCCTCACACTGGCTGGCCATTTTTTGTGGATCACAACACAAGGACTACGACATGGGCAGACCCCAGGACAGAGCTACAGAAGGTCAGTCCATCAGCCAAGTCTGTCACTGTCACTGGCAAACCAACCAACACCGTGTAACTGTTGTCTCTCTGTGTGTGTCTCTCTCTCTCTCTCTGTCTATGCCTTTGCTGTTCTTTAACAAGCCAGCCTTTACTCTCTCCTCCCCAACACACTGTGTGTGTGTGTGTGTATATATATATATTTACTGTGTGCCCCTTAATAGGTTTGTGCAGATCTAAGTGTTTTTAATGGTGTATTTATTGTGTCCAGTTACATGGTACTATACTGTCTTGACTAACAAATGTACTGTAGTTATCTCTATCCACCTCACTACCTTTCTCTCTGTGTGTGTGTGTGTGTCTCTCTCTCTCTCTCTCTGTCTGTGCAGCTTTGCAGTGTTGGCAAGCTCCCTGCCTTCCCTTGCTCTCCAATACTGCGAGTTTTTCTGATCGATAATAATGATAATACATTGATTCCTCCCCCCCCACACCCACACACACACACACACTCCCCTTCCTCACCCCCTAACCCCCTCCCTCATGTATTGACTTAGCTGTTAAAAAGGCAGTGGAGAATTATACACTGAACCTTTTCAAACGGTGGTGACTTGACCTCAGTCACAGTAGTTAAGCTTGTTGTTAGCCTTCTTTTCTGTTTGCTTCATCTGCAAATTATTATATACAGTACTGGAAATATTGAGCCCCTAAAATCAGTCAATCTAATTTTGTAGTGGGAGCTAATGGAAAATTATTGATTTGTTATATAATATATATATATATATATGTATATATATATATATGGTGATCGACTGCCCTATTATCTGATTAAAAAGAATACAAATTTATTTTAAGACTTATTCAGACATTGTTAAAGGTATCACGACTTTTGGTCACCCCGATATAATACAATCATCATTGACGAAATAATACTTCGAAGCCAGTCAAAGTTCCCCCAGTACAAGATGGCATCCTGATAGTTTCAAAGGTACACAGATATATATGTGTGTGTGTGTGTGTCTGTGTTTTTTCTCCCTGGATGACGCACTGCAGTCCAATGTGATCAAAGCATCAGCCGCTTAACCTTTAACTCTCGCCCTTTGCTGAATTTATTTAAAGCTGCCATTGCAATTTCCTTCGCCGGTTCCAAAACACGCCTTGCGCACAACAAGTTTTTCCAGCCTTTCGTTATGTGTCGCTTGAAACACAAAGCAAATTGTACAGTATGACATCCCTCCCACCCCCACAGAAAAAAACAAAAGTCATGATATCTACGCTGTTATCTTGAAAAAAAATCTCTTGGGTGTATCATCTCCTGAAGAATTATTAGACAAACGTGGGACCTGTGTTTCGAATCCAGGCAGGTCAGGGCGAAACCTCGGGCAAGTTTCCTTACTCCACACACACATACGCCTAATAATAATCCGTCCAAAAAGTCCACCACAATAAAATTGGTCATTTCAACCCACGACTGTTTTTGTGGGGGACGCTGCTGCGCGCGATTGGCTGCTGCCTTTCTACCCACAAATGTACAGCCAATTCACTCGACAGTATATTCTGTGAAGCGCTTTGAGACGTCCAGAAGACTTGAAAAGCCGCTATCTCAAATGCGAGGATTATTCTGAGTATTATTACGATCGTGTGAAAAAAAAAAAAAAAAAAAAATCCTCGCGTTCGATACGAGGCCTCGTTCACGTGGTGGAGACGTCTCAAAGCGTTTTGCGGGCTGTGGCGCGAGGCGGGTCTGTTAGGCCGTGCGACAGATACAATTTCCTAATGGCTTTCTTGAATTCGCGCCCATCTTGTTTGGTGGGACTGAACGGAGCCGGGCAGCTGACATCTTATTTAACTGACTGAGCCAGTTGTCAGGAGAAAGCTCGGACACTTTGGCAATCATGCGAAGGCCCACAGCTGTCAGCTGTTTAAAAGTAGTGCTATGTTGCTGGTGACTGTCTCTATCCACCCAAAGCAAAGCTCAAAGGCATCAGGCTTGTGAAGCATGCGCCCAGATATACTGTGTTTTTTTAAATCCGTGCTGTATATATTTATATCGTGGAGCTCCTGTAGCTCAGTGGTTAGAGCACTGGCCTTACGAACGTGAGACCTGTGTTCGAATCCAGGCAGGTCAGGGTGAAACCTTTCCTTACTCCACACACACACACACACACACACACACACATACACACACACGCACACACATGCACAAACACACACATGCCTGATAATAATCCGTCGAAAAAAAAACACAATAATAAAATTGGTAATTTTCAATCCATGACTGTTTGTGGGGGGGGAGACGCTGCTGTGCGCAATTGGCTGCTGCGTTTCGCCCACAAAATATACAGTCAATTCACTTGACAGTATTCTGTGAAGCGCTTTGAGACGTCTAGAAGACGTGAAAAGCGCTATATCAACTGCGAGGATTATTATTATTATTTTATACATATATAAAAATATTGTCAATGATGTGCTCACCGCGTTTCAAAGGAGTTTCGTGTCCACAGAATAAAAAAAGGGAACGAAGGGAAATGTCGACATCCGTTTAACCCTGAAGGAACTCGGATGAGTTCCATTAAACTGAGACATTCTGCAAATTTCAGCAGAAATATTTATTACAGTATTATGATTCTTTTAGAATCTTTATGCTGTACGACCAAAAAAGTCACGGTACCATGACAATGTCTAATAAGTCTTAAATAAATGATTATATGCTTGTAGATAACAAGGCAGATATCATGATTTTTTGGTCAGCCTACGTTATAATAATCCTTGATTTTGGCATAGCATCTTGATAAAAGATATATCAAAGCCCTTTTATTTGAAAAAAATCTATGTGAGGAGGAATTGGATGATTTTATTGTCCCAATCCATTAACTCAAGTGTTAGATTTCTAAAAATACACATCATTTTGCTCATATTTTCGACAATTGTTCCTCTGCTATTGTTACTATTGAAGAAAAAAGGTCTCTTATCAAATGTAAGGATTATTATTATTATCAGTAGACTGTCATAGACTGAGATACACACATATATTTCATATATATATATATCTACCCCAAATTTATGGAATTCTCTACCTCAAAAGGCTGTAGATGCTCAGTCCTTGAACATATTCAAAACTGAGATTGATAGATTTCTTATGGATAAACGGATTAAGAGATATGGGGATAAGGCGGGCAGGTGGAGTTCGATTAGAAGATCCTATAATAATAATAATAATAAAATTCATGCATTTGATATAGCGCTTTTCACGTCTTCTAGATGCCCCCAAATGAATGGCGGGGCAGGCTCAAGGGGCTGACTGGCCTACTCCTGCTCCTAATTCTGACGTTCTTATGTTCCAACAACCACAACAGCAAATGACACTTGTAGAATGTCATTGGCATCAGAAAAGATATCCCAGGGCCAAATCTGCCTGGACAGACAGTGCCAGCTTCCACTGGCCATGACAGAGTTGGCTTTCGTGTGACATTCTCTGTGAAGTAACACTGAGGAGACAGGAACTCCTACAGGAATTCTTTCCCTTCAACCTTTGAGTTGGGTGAAGAGTCCAGAACTCAGCCGCATGAGCTATTGGGAGTTGAGATGTCTTAATTGCTCAGTCACTGAGAAAGTCACTCAGTCACGCAGTGGAGGTACTGTCCTCCACTGCGTGAAACCACAGGGACATTTTTCACCTGAATGTAGATATTAAACTCTATAGAGGCCTTGAAAAAGAAAAGCGTGTGACTTGGACATTCACTTGTTAATATGTCCCATGTCTGAGTGGCAGACGCCACACAGAATGAGTTTCTGCTCTCAGCTCATTGAGGAGAGACACTTCTCTCAAAGGGAGAGGAGATTGGAGTTTAACTGAATAATAATAATAATAATAATATAGTAATAATCCTTGCGTTTGATGTAGCACTTCTGGATGTCGCAAAGCGTTTCACAGAATATACTGTAAAGTGAAATGACTGTATGTTTGTGGGCGAAACGCAGCAGCCAATTGCGCAAAGCAGCATCCCCCACAAACAGTCATGGATTGAAATGACCAAATTATTATTGTTTTGTTTTTCACTTGAGGGATTATCATCAGGCATGTGGAGTAAGGAAACTTTTCCAATGTTTCGCCCTGTAGGGAATTGAACCCAGGTCTCTTGCTTGCGAGGCAAGTGCTCTAACCACTGAGCTACAGGACTCCACAAATCTTGCCCTATCTGGTGGCTGTTTCAAAGGAATATTGAAGGTCCTGGGACTCGTTCGGTAAAATTTGTCCTGTAGCTCAGTGGTTAGAGCACTCATCTTACAAGCGAGAGACCTGGGTTCATTTCCAGGCAGGGCGAAATCTTGCGCAAGTTTCCTTACTTCACGTGTCTAACAATAATCCCTCCCACCCAAAAACAATAAATTGGACATTTCAATCCATGTCTCTTTGTGGGACACTGCTGTCCAGAATTGACTGCTGTGTTTCACCCACATATATATATATATATATATAGTCAATCCACTTTACATTATATTCTTTGTAGCGCTTTGAGATGGATAGAGGACGTGAAAAACGCTACATGAAACGCGAGGGTTATTAGTATTATTCTTACTTGTAAAGGAAAATGTTTGTGAGTTGGGTGAAGACTTAACTAAGTTTCTCTTGGTGCGGGGGGTGGGGACGACCCAACCGGCCCCTTCTGAAGGTGTGGTAGCGGGCAAAGGATGAGGACTGACTTGCGTAATTGGAGCACAAACGGATAGCCGACGAAAGCTACACGCTTTATTTGTGCAACTGGCGGTTGTCGCGCATTCTGCCGCGGTGACTTGCAAGCGTACAGCATCTCACCGGGCGGGGACATCGAAAGCCGAACTGGGGCGGCTGACATCTTTGCCGAAGAATGAAGGAATCTCGAAGAAGGAATTCCATTCACTGCCGCGCGGCCTTGCTCCTGTCATCGCCGGTGAATCATTATGCACAGGAACAGGAGTGGAAACCTTTTAGAGACGCCTGATCCGACCCTCCGTAACATAGGCTTGTCCCAAAACTTTCCTATGGCTGTGTGTATTAACAGCAACACAGTGTGATAGCTGGGCCCGCGAAGTGTATTTTATGATCCTGTACAGGCACATTTTTTTTTCAAAGGAATTTCTTCTTCAGCCTTCATGCCTGACGCACGGCTAAACTAACGTCGAAGGCCTTAAGAGAAACTAAACTGGAACGTCTGCCTATTTTCTTTCCCTATAAAATAATAACAACTCTGTTCTCGTAAGCCATTTCATTTAAAATTGTTTTAAAGTTCTGAAGCAATTTAATTATCCTTGCATTTGCTGTAGCGCTTTTCACGTCTTCTAGACATCTCCAAGCGTTTCACAGAATATACTGTAAAGTGAATTGACTGGACTGCTATCCAGCCATGACTTTGCATGACTTTGCACAGGTAGTTGACAGTTAGGTTATTTTAATTTCTATTACTGTACACAAAGCACCAATAACATGGATTCAGCTTGACGACAGTAGGTTACAGGCATTTCAAACACTTACTAAAATATTTGTTCTTCACAATAATGCTCCGAAAGTTATATGTACAGTTTAAAATGTTTTCAATATTGAAAGTTAATTTCCCCAACTAGGGGGAGATTAATTGCTGTCACTTTTTGCCTCTGTCTGGTCTGGTCTGGTCCGTCTGTCTGTCTGATCTAAATAGGATATACTGTAAAGTGAATTGATTGTGTGTTTTGTGTATCTATTGCACTGGTAACTGCCACCGAGGTAAAGTCATAGCATTGAGATGAATGTATCCTCTGCACTTTCTGCCTGCAGGAAAGGCAAGCCTTCTCCAATGGCCCGTATCCATCAGTGTATCCCGTCCCCTCACAGGAAAACCCCAAACAGCGACACGCCAAGGAATTGAGCACCGCGAGTCATCACCTTCGCCCGGGCTACATTCCCATCCCGATAATCCACGAAGGAGCTCCTGAACAATATCAGCAGAAGTATCACTATTCTCCTCAGCAGCCCGACATGCAGAGACTCAAAGCTGAATCCCGGGTGCACCAGCCGGTGAGATCTCAGTCTCCAACCAGGCCCTCTCCAGCCGGCTCTCCACTGGAAGCCGCGAAGGCAGAGAGGCAGAGCGGTCACGCTTCCCCGGTCACCGTTGGCCAATCTTCTGGCTTGCAAGGCTCGGAGGTAATTCATCTGTTTATCATTATAATAATACAGTAAAAGCCCGTTTATCCGTGACCCGATTCATTATCCGTGACCCGATCAACCGTAGCTTCCGTATAACTGGCTCTGCAAAAAAAAAAGGTCCCCATTCGATTAACCGGAATTGATTCGGCACAATGTATATATTTTTTGTGGGGGGTGTTCTCGGTCGAATATCTGGCACGTGATTTAACCGGCATTGGCCAGTTTCCTGGGGGGGTGGGGGGGGCGGATAAACAAGCTTTCACTGTAATAATAAATAATAATAATCCTTACATTTGATGTAGCGCCCTGATCACATCTTCTGGACGTCTCAAAGCGCTTCACAGAATGTACTGCAAAGTTGAATCGACTGTATGTTTGGTGGGCGAAAGGCGGCAGCCAATTGTGGGTTGAGTGACCAACTTATTATTATTATTATATTTTCAAAGGATTATTACCCCCATAAAAGTGATCTGACAATCGACCAGCAAGTGGGTTACTGCTCATTGCTGGTTAAACAGACGTGTGAAGTAGGGAAACTTGCCCAACGTTTCTCCCTGCTCGGGAATCGAACCCGCGTTCTTTCACTTGGGAGTCGAGCGCTCTAACTACTGGGGCTGCTGGACTCGGTATGCGTGTGTTTCCCACCAATACCAACCTTCTGAATAACTGTGTGAGCAGCCATAGCTTCACTGGCTGTCACCCAGGCCAGAGAGAAGCAAAACAGCGCAAACAATGTTCTGAAATCCACTCTTAAGGTTTGTTTCATCTGCCGTCAGTGAAGGTAAAAGTGGAGATAATTGGTTGCAATGAATCACGTTGAATCCGCCCTATGAATTTAGTTTTTCCTGTAAAAAAAAACAACAACAAAAAAACAACACACGAGCAACCTTTCGAAGAGATTTGAAAGATTACCGTGGGTTTATTTATTCTTAGAAATGTTCTTCTTTTTCCTCTTGAGTGATGAACGCCATCTCCGCTCTCAAAAAGGTTTTTTTTTTTCTCTCTGGGGTTCCCGCTGCCTTTCAGAAGCCGCTGCTTACATCGAAGTCCGTTGCCAAATTGCCTCCGTATGTCACGGCCTTCAGCCACAATGCCCCCGAGGCTCTGGGACTCCGCTTCCTCACTCCCTTTCGCCTCGCCCCCTCTCTTCCTACTTTCACGTCTCGGCTAATTATAATAATAATAATAATAATAATAATAATAATAATAACGACCTTTCTTTTCAACCGTGCTTTCGGTCACCTCTTTCCCCCTCTCTCCCCCTGGCTCGGCCCTGCGATCTATTATTGGGAAGCGCTCTGAGAGACGCTGTCTGGCGTGGAGTGAGGGCACTATACAAATCCAAGTTGTTGTTGTTATAATAATACTCTTGCATTTGATATAGTGCTTTTCACATCTTATTGACGTCTCAAAGCGCTTCACGGAAATACACTGTCAAGTGAATTGACTGTATATTTGCGGGCGAAACGATACTTGTTCACTCGCTGTTCACTTCACTTGTTCAGTGAAGAGCGCAAGGGGACGAAAAGCCTCAATAACGTGAAATTTTGGAGTCGTTCTCCGGCTGATGAAGAGACACTTATTTTACAGAGCCCTCTGCACTTGTACAATCCTTGTATTAACAGAATCATCTCTCACCCACCCACCCACCCACCCACCCACCCCCTCCTCTCCCCCATTTTTATTTTTCAGCATTTACCATTTCAAACGGCTTCGGGCCCCCAAACATTTCCTTCTCACCAACACGGACGGACAAGCGTAGGAAGTTCTCAGCTGCCTTCGGGTTATATTCCGATTCCGGTGATCCACGAGGGAATGACGGCAGCAAAACTTCCTCAGCCCGCGTATTACCCCCCCTCCCACCAACCCCAGTATCCCCCCCAGCCAGGCCACCAGCCAATGCAATACTCAACCCAACAAGCCCATCACCCGATGCCACAAGCTCAGTACCCAAACCAGCAAACGTATCACCCGGCTCATCAGGTACAGTATTCTCCCCAGCCAACACAGTACACAGTCCAGCAGCAGCCAGCAGCTCACAAGTCTCCGCCCGAAGACTGGGGGACGAGCGCGGCCCGGGCTCAGTCGCCGTTGAGAGCCGTCCTGAAAGAGCTGCCCAGTCGCGAAGCTTCGCCAGCTCAGGTCTCTCCACCAGGTCGATCGCAGTCACCTGCCTGGGCTCATCCAGGCCTGGACAGACCTCAGGTAAGATCACCGACCGACCGACCGACCGTGGCTGTGAATTGCTTGACTGTACGGCACAGTAATAATAATAATCATAATAATAATAATCCTTGCATTTGATGTAGCGCTTTTCACGTTTTTATCAACGTCTCAGAACGTTTCACGGAATATACTGTGAAGTGAATTGACTGTAGATTTCTGGGCGAAACGCGGCAGCCAATTGCGCACAGCAGCGTCCCCCACACACAGTCGTGGGTTCAAAAATGGCCAATTTTATTATTGTGGGATTTTTTTAAGGGATTATTATTAGTAGTTCTGATTAATTATTCACTATTATTAGTAGTAACGTCCTTGAGAAAATTCACTGATGTTGTTTTAAAACGCAAGGAATTGAAGGTGACAGCTAAAGGTTGGGTGCTTCTTCTATGTAACGCGAGGGGGGAGAGAGAGAGAGAGAGAGAGAGAGATTGCTTGTGAGCAACAACAACAAAAATAACTACGGTTATCAGGAGAGGCCTTATCCTTGCATTTGATGTAGCTCTTCTCACGTCTTCTAGACCAGTGGTTCTCAACCAGGGGTACATGTAGGGTTTCATAGCCTTCCAAATTGTATATTTAATTGTTACTCCCCTCGTTTTGTATGTGCTAGTTATTTTGTTATATAAGAAAAGCTCGGTCATAAAATGCAAGTGGAATGAGGAGGGTGGTGTGTGTCTGTGTGTGTGGGGGGGGTACACGATAATGTTGAAAATTAACGAGGGGTACATTACTGAAAAAGGTTGAGAACCACTATTCTAGACGTCTCAAAGCGCTTCGCAGAATACACTGTAAAGTGAATTGACTGTATATTTGTGGGCGAAACTGGTGGCGAAACACTGACTGGAGTACTATTAATAATATTATTGACTAAAAATGGCAACGAAAATGTAAAGATTTCAGTAATCTAATGATCCATCTAATTGTTTCCCACCGTTAGGCTCCTCAGCAACGAGCTCAGCATCCAGAGCCACCGAGAATGCCACAGGAAACCAAAGCCGGTTCCTTCGGCACAGAGCCTCCTCCGACGTATATCCCAATTCAGGTCACTCGTATGGAACCTGACGCCAAGCAACAACAACCACAGAGGCCTCATCCCCATTCCCATCCCCATTCCCAACCTCCACCTCAACCCCATCCCCATCCCCAACCTCAACCCATGCCCAACCTCAACCCCATGCCCAACCTCAACCCCATGCCCAACCTCAACCCCATGCCCAACCTCAACCCCATGCCCAACCTCAACCTCAACCCTATCCTCAACCTCATCCTCAACCTCATCCTCAACCTCAACCTCAAGCTCAACCAGAGAAAGCTGAGAGGAAAATTCCATCACCTGCACAGAGCAACAGCTCCCAACAAGAGCAGAGAACGGCCCCGGAGGAGGTCAAGGCTCCAAAGCCCGTTGTGACTGATGCGCCCGAAAGGCACCCGGGCCTGGTAAAGATCGATAAAACACTGCAGACGGTTCAGAGGCTCGAGGAAGACGTGGGTTCCTTTGAAGGAAACGGGGCGGGCAAACACTACCTGTTGCTGGAAGAGTTGCTGACCAAAGAGCTTCTGGCCCTGGATTCGGTGGATCCCAACGGGCGCGACGATGTGCGTCAAGCCAGGAGAGACGGGGTGAAGAAGGTCCAGAACCTTCTCGAGAGGCTGGAGCAGAAAGCCAGCTCCTCCGAGCCGCCGACGCCAACCGCGACCGAGAGACACGGCGACTGCAGGAAGGACGAACGCTGCACAAACACAGTCAGGGAAGAAGCCAAAATGGAAACCGACCAACAGGAAATTAACCCGGGAGTATCGGCCGTTTATGACAGACGTTAACTCTTCCGATTGGCCGGAACAGTGCACTGTTGTTGTTGTTGTTG